>JAOCPT020689331.1:0-16732 GCA_026546935.2 Palythoa grandiflora
TGAGCCGTGTGAAAGCGAACAATGGATTCACAGCAAGCTGGCTGAAAATATGATAAGAATGCACTTTTGAAAAGTGCATTCCAAGCACAGGAAAGGGCCTAGCGGCTTGTAATGAGTCACATAAATTAAACAAAAACATGCATAATATTAACACTGTCAGTCTCGTTCGTAGGTGGGGGTACTTTTTCGTCCTCTGATTCCCGTTTCTTGCTCATCCCTTTGCTCTTGTTCTGATTCTGGTTTTGTCTCTAAACTAAAATACGAACAGGATAACTTTTCCCGTGGCGATTCACTACTGCTACACTTGGCCAGCAGTGGCCACACTCTTTACACATCCCGTGTCGTTCCTTTGATGGGCATTACAGATCAAAAAGTGTAGTTCGGTATTCATTAGCAGCTTCGGCTGATTTCTAGGCTTTCATTAGTCTATATGCGACAACACTGCAAACTCTAGTCGTCACGCAACGCTTCCTTCTCGCCACAGTTGGAAAGTGTTGCGTGTCGACAAACGGCTTGCGAAGGAGACTATGCAAACTTGAGCTTCTTTATCGCAACCATGCCGCTGTCATCAGTCATATTGTGATGGATAGAGTGATAAACTGAACGTCTCGTAAACACTTTAGTTCAATCAATGTCAATGACAAATGGTTCCATAGCAATTAATCTCTGTCAAAATATTTCACAACTTGAGAGTCGGTATTAGGACTGCCGAGTGTGGTTGATAATCCGTGTTGAAACGCGAAAGTTAGCGAGACATATTCTCGGCTAGCAGGACGCACTGCCATGCTATCTACGGGTTGCCCATTGATAACAGCATGGATCCATATCTTAGGCAGGATTGCTGCTGCTTTGAAACACCTTTTTCTTTCCAGCTTTGTGTTTATCCTCCTGCCATACTAATCTAAGAGAGCCCAAATTAATGAACCATGTGGTAATACTTGTCGGGTCTTGAGCCAGCGGCGCCATTCTTCTTTCAGCCTAGTTGAAATACAGACAACCCGGAAAATAAATGCATCCAACTTGAGGGTCTCAACACGTCGACAGTGGCGTGTAGTCAATGTAAATCGACCTTGTTTATAAATGGCGACCATTTTAATTTCTTTTGTCTACATTTAAATTAGGCCCAACTTGAGTCGTTTGGGATAACGTATTCTTTTGAAATAAAATGGCGTTGTTTCAATAGAAACATAAAATAAAACCGTTTCTGCGGTGTTGAACCGAAATTTAGATTTTAAAATATTCTTTTGAAAGTTTAACTCAGAACGAGGCTAGTTCGGCAAATTTGAATGTAGACAAAAGAATGTCTAAGTCGCCGCCATTTATGAATAAGGGCTATGGTTGTGGGAAATGAGGGGCTTCGTCTTAAGTGTTAACGTTCATCTTGTTAAACTCAGTCCTACATGAACTAGATCTCAAGCAGCGATTGAAAACTTCTAAAATAGCCATTCGTTTATTCAGTAAATGTTCATCGGATATTCAAGAACCGTGAATTCAGGGTTTTGGCCTTCAACTCTACAACATCACTAGCAGCCATCTGCTTTGTAAGAATGGTTTTAAGTGTCCCAAAGGTTTTCTCCTTACTGGGTAATGTCTGTTGTGGCTGTGGAGCTCGCTTCTTGATCTGCAAGTTCTGGAAGAGCTCAGTTGGATCTCGAGCAGCTATGCGGCTGCCCGCTGTTTTCTCTGCACTTTTTTCTCTTCCCAATCTGGGCCTCCCGTCTCTTCTCAATGTCTGTCTTTACTCCCGATCTCCAGGCTCCGCGGTCGAGCGCAGCAGTCTCCCGGTAAAATGAAATCCTAAAGTAAATGTTGAGTTAGTATAAACCACAGTTTACACCGTAAGTTCCAATGCAAACTCGCCGCGGCAGGGGTTAAATTTCCGATTCTTAGAATAGATTTTCTCAGCCATTACGGTTTACTCGTTGATGTGGGCAAAAGTAGACTGCTCGACGCTACCTCCTACCAAAGCACACAGGGCCTAACAGCACAATTATACTCAATATCAGCCCGATAACTGTAGGTTTACAATCAAAATATCGCAGAATAGACAGCGAATACCTATCGCTCACCAGTTATCCAGGGCATGAATGTTAAACACAATGTAACACACCATGTCATTGCAAGAGGTCAATCTGTCTATGCAGGATAAACTCAAACTTCACAGTCTCACGTGGCCGTGGTGAAGTCAACAATCTCATGGACCTTGGTATCATACAGCCTTCCAAATGCAACTGGTCTTCACCATATATAAATATGGTACCAAAGAAAAACCCCGATGAGTGGAGACCATGTGGAGATTATTGGGCGTTGGATGATATCACAGTGCCAGATCGTTACCCAATTCCTCACATTCAGCATTTCACGTCTAGTCTCTATCAAACTACTGTATATTCAAAAGTGGATCTTGTTCGTGCATACCACCAGATTCCCGTGGAACTCGGTGATACTCACAAAACTGCCCTGATCACACACTTTGAACTGTTTGAATTTATTCGAATGCCTTTGGACTCCGTAGTGCAGCACAAACATTTCAGAGGTTTATTGCTTAGGTAATTCATGGACTAGATTTTTGCTATAGATACATTAATGACACTCTATTTCCAGTAGCCAGTTCAACACTTCAGGAAAACGAAGAACATCTAGAGCAATTATTTCAGCATTTGGACGAGTATGGACTCGTTATCAATCCCGATAAGTGTAAGTTTGAAAAATCTGAGCTGATTTTCTAAGGCCACCTAACCGGCGATGAGGGCATGCATTCTTCCATTGCTAGAGAAAGTTCAGGAAGTCCTTGATTTTCCATTTCCTGAAACGACCAAGAAACCTTTTTAACATATTTATACCTAAATATGCTTCCCTGCAGACTTCACTCCTAAGCTGTTTAAAAGAGGCAGACAAACAAAGAACAACTCCACGTTCGACAGACTAACTCGTCAAATACTTTAACGATCTCAAGATAGCTTTAGGTCTAATGACGACGATGATGATTGAGGTAATACTGATGATGATGAGTGATGTGACGGTGATGATCGAAGTAAGAGTAATGATAGGTGGTATTGATGACGGGGTGGATAATAATAATTGAAATAGTAGTTATAAAATAGGTGGTGATGACTGAGTAAATGAAGATGATGATAGGTGGTAAAGATGACAGTGATGATAATTGAATTAATAGTGATGATGGTAGGTGGTAAAATGGTGATGGTAAGTGGTAAAATGATGATGGTGGGTGGTAAAATGATGACGGTAGGTGGTAATGATGACGGTGATGATAATTGAATTAATAGTGACGATTGTAGGTGGTAAAGATGACGGTGATGATAATTGAATTAATAGTGATGACTGTAGGTGGTAAAGATAACGGTGATGATAATTGAATTAATAGTGATGATTGTAGGTGGTAAAGATGACAGTGATGATAATTGAATTAATAGTGATGATGGTAGGTGGTAAAGATGACCGTGATGATAATTGAATTAATAGTGATGATGGTAGGTAGTACAGATGACGGTGACGATAACTGAATTCATAGTGATGATGGTATGTTGTAAAATGATAATTGAATAGTGGTGATGGTAGGTGGTAAAGATGACCGTGATGATAATTGAATTAACAGTGATAATGGTAGGAAGTAAAATGGTGATGATAGGTAGCAAAATGATGATGGTAGGTGGTAATGATGACGGTGATGATGCTAGATGGTAAAGATGGCCATGATGATAATTAAATTAATAGTGATGATTGTAGGTGGTAAAGATGACCGTGATGATAATTGAATTAAAAGTGATGATTGTAGGTGGTAAAGATGACCGTGATGATAATTGAATTAATAGTGATGATGGTAGATGATAAAATGGTGATGATAGGTGGTAAAGATGACGGTGATGATAACTGAATTAATAGTGATGATGGTTGGTGTTAAAATGGTGATGATAGGTAGTAAAGATGACGGTGATGATAACTGAATTAACAGTGATGATTGTAGGTGGTAAAGATGACGGTGATGATAACTGAATTAATAGTGATGATGGTAGGTGGTAAAATGGTGATGATAGGTAGTAAAGATGACGGTGATGATAACTGAATTAACAGTGATGATGGTAGGTGGTAAAGATGACGGTGATGATAACTGAATTAATAGTGATGATGGTAGGTGGTAAAATAGGGTGATGATAGGTGGTACAGATGACGGTGATGATCGTTGAATTAATAGTGATGATGATACCAGAAATAATAGTGATGATAGATGGTGATAATGACAGTGATGATTAAATAGTGATGATAATCGGTGGAAATGATGACGGTGACGATGATTGAAGTAATAGTGACATTGATAGATGGTAATGATTACAGTGACGATGGTTGAAGTAAGAGTGATAATAATGTGGTAATGGTGACGGTGATTATTGAATAGTGATGACAGGTGGTAGTGATGACGTTGATTATGATTGAAATAATAATGGTAGGTGGTGATGATGACGGTGATGACTGAAGTAACAGTGATGATAATAGGTGGTAATGATGACGATAGTGTTTTTTGGCAACAACTTTCATGATGATGAAGGCAATATGCAAATGAATGATCGTGATGTGGTGATGACAATAACGACTTTAAAATAACAGTGGTTTGGACAACAATGAACTTACACGCGAGATCCTGTTTTTACAAATATAATGTAAAGGGGCTATTTGGTAAAACTGTACACATAATGACACGAGAGTCCTGCCTTGATTTGAAAGTCCATTTATTCAGACAACAGAAAAAAGTGATAAGCAATTACAATTACCTTACAATAAGCTTCAAAAGGGGAGAGCAGCGCCAGTGCTTGTCAAATATCCACGGTTAAGGGAGCTCGCGCGTTTTTTGACGTAAGAACCAACTGTGGCGATAGCTTTGAAAGTTGAAAGTTTGACGTTTATTTTCTGTTCTGTGAACAATTCGATATGTCATTTCATTGCATTGATCGATCGATTAACAACTGCGAAACAACGCAGATACACAGCCTATTTAGAACTATCTTTTTGTTTTGTTTGAAAATTTTGTTGCTGTACTTCTAATTAAACTGACGGTCAACTACTATTTTTTGTAAAGCATCTTGCCTGGTAAATGATGCCGTGGATCTGCCAAAACTAGGAACAAAACTTTAATATAAATACAGTAACCCAAGCTTCATTCGACTCTTTTCATTAGCTACTTAAAAACATATTTTAACTGAGTGATTTAACGGGTAAAAAATTTCCGAGGCGAAGCCGAATTTAAAGTTAGATTTTGTATACATATGGAAGAGTTCTTTATCTAATATAGAAATGCTCATCACGGTTATGATTTCTTCTAGTTACTGGTCATGAATTATTAATGATTTGATAATAAATACTACTGTCTGTTTTCTTTTCAAATCTTTTTTTGTAAATTCTGTGGTTTTTCCATGCTAACAGTCCCATACCTCTCGCAGCTGTTTCCCTCATTTCCAGCGATCAATTTGAGGTTAAGAGCCCGAGCAAAGCCAGGCGGCAGATCATAAATCCACGCGTATGAGGTCCGGGCGGAAAAAAATTGATTCGAGCGTATAAAAGCTTAAGGTAAAATTTTATGACGTAATGCTAAGGCTTGCTATTGTTTTCGAGTGAAGCGATTGTAGCGCGTATCGTTTCTCTTAGATTATTTCCAGTATACTTTTCTGTGGCGAGTAATGAACGTTCGCAATTAACATTTTGTTCATGGCAACCTCACAAGTGCACACTAATATAGGGTGTTTTAATACTAGGAGCTTGATTTTGCTGAGCTAAGTTTGAGCTTAGCTAAGAAGATTTTTTGCTAAGCCATTTTACCTTAGAGGCCGTTTACATGAACCCGGGTTGGCTATCCTGAACCCGGGGCAGTAAGCCAACCTAAGGTGTGAAAAAGTTTTGTTTACAAGGACCCGGGTTGTTCACGATGAGCATTTCTGGCCAACCCGGGTTGGACCTGCACAAAAGCAATGCACAAAAGCAATCGAATACAGTTCCGACTTCTTAAACTCAACCATGTACAGAAAAATTCCTCATCGACTTCGGGTACACTTAAAACGTGAGCTGACAGTGATTTATGTATACCCCCTATGGGCTGGGGCAACTTGTACCGTACTACAACATAATGCAATTTGCGCAACTCCTGGGTACAAATCTTTTTCGCGCCTTCACCCTGTAATGCAACTCGTTGAACCCCAAATTTCAGAGAGTTTGCAAACAACTTAGTCCAGCTGATGAACTAAAATCAAATCATCCCCCCCCCCCCCTTCCTGTCCATTTTCGGGCAATATCTTGCATGTCTGTGTTTGATTAGTTAAAATACTTCGAAACTGCGTCCGATTCAGGCAACTTCACCTCAACACGATCGTCAGACGTGCTCGCATGTTTAGAAGATCCAACTCTCCAGTGCCATGTTGGACAAACTATCGGCGGTGGAAGCAACGTCCACATCCTGATCTGCGGTGAGGAACACAGCAACAAAGACAAATTTACTACCACGTATAGTCAGTAGAACAGTAAAGAGGTATACTCAAAATAACTCTTAGATCAAAAAATCAATTCAAGCCAAGGGAGGGTGGATGGGTTAACACCGGCAACATCTTGACATCCCCTCATAGTAGAGATAGTGGACCTTTTAAATGCAACTGTTTTCTTTTGAATAAAACCACTGCTTTTGACTATCAATCTATACTTATCAAGAATACTGTGTATAAAGCCATCTCGTAAACAAATTTCTTTGACTCTTGACTTTAGAATAACAACCTCGACTATATAGCTATTTGAAATAGTTTGACATCTGCAATAGTTAATAGTGTGACCAAATCGAGAAACTTTGGGGACAATAAAAATAAGTAGTAGATATAATATATTGTAGTAACGATGATGGTGATAACAATAAGGGTAATGATGATGATGATGGATTATGATGATCCGATGGTGATGATAATGATGATGATGATGATGATAATGATGATGATGATGATGATGGTGATAATGATGATGATAATGATGATAATGATGATGGTGATGATGATGATGATGATGATGATAATGATGATGGATTATGATGATGATGGTGATGATAATGATAATGATGATGATGATGGTGGATGATGACAACAACAAATGATTTCCCACTTTTTTGATTACTGAAAATTTAATACAAAAAAATCTAAAAAGACATTGAGTGTTTTAGCACCCTGAAATAACTAAAAAGCTAAAAATACCAGGGTGCTATGGATGATGATGGTGATGGCGGATGATGATGGCGGATGATGATGATGATGATGATGATGAAGATGATGATGGTGGATGATTATGACAATGGACTATGATGGTGGTGGTGGTGGATGATGAAGATGATGGTGGTGGTGGACGACGAAGATGATGATGATGATGATGGACTATGATGAAGATGGTGGTGGTGGTGGATGACGAAGATGATGATGATGGTGGTGGTGGATGATGAAGATGATGATGGACTATGATGATGATGATGGACTATGATGATGATGATGGACTATGATGATGATGATGGACTATGATGATGATGATGGTGGTGGATGATAAAGATGATGATGGTGGTGGATGATGAAGATGATAGTGGATGATGATGATGATAACAATGGAAGATGATGATGATAGTGATGATGATGATAATAACAACAAAGGTTTATTACAGTGTATCCCACAACTAAAGGCTCTTCAACAGTAATCTGGTTCACTGACAGAAGAATTGCTTTTTCCTGTTTCTGTAAATGACAAAGCTTTACTGATAACGCCAACTCCCAAAATTACTTTCGTTCATTGTTTTAAAAACTGCAGAAGTCAAACTTTTTCGAAACAGCTCTATAAAGTCAAATAACTCCTACCAACAGTTCTGCTGTCAGGAAGTTCCATCGCAGGAAAAATGGAAGATATCATATCTGCAAGAGTTTCCTTGGTCTTGCGTTTTGCCTGTCAAAAATAAGTTTCAATTTCCTTTAAACTGCTGACACGCTGTGAACTAAATCCGTATACAATACAAACCAAAATTAGCATTTGGCTAACTTCCCAAGACTCTGCCTTCAACAGTAATATAGACTGGGTGGAATTTATCACAGTTCAACCTACAGACTAACACTGGCTACTAATAAACATTATTGCGCTCACAAACAAATAGTAAAAAACGTTTTCTAAAACAAGTTGCGCAACAACATCGACTAAAAACTACAGCTAAACATGTTCAATTCTCTTACAAAGTGTAAGTGTGAATATTCAATTTCGAGTTTCTTTCGTCAGATTTTAGCTTTCTTTCACTGCGAGAACCACGATAAGGTTTTAAAATGCCACGCCTAAAATAAAAAAAAATCAAGTGCACCGACAAGATTCGAACATCTGACAGCACAAGCCAAAGCTTGTTATCATGTTTCAGCATACCTTGCTGCACGTCAATGTAAATTACAGCATTCTTTCTTTGTCATCGAATTATATTTTTGATAATAAAGATTATTATTACATCCTGAAATTAGAAAGATGACGCACCTGTTTGAAGAACGCGTGACTTAGTAGTGCATTTGCTGATGGTCTGAAAACCAAAACGTGCCATTTAAAAGCATCATACGATAACGCAAACTAAAAAAGGGATATACAATAAATAAAAGCGTGCCATTTAAAAGCATCATACGATAACGCAAACTAAAACTCTAGGGGATATACAGTAAAAAAAGCGTGTCATTTCAATGCATTGTACGATAACGCAAACCAAAAGTGGGCATTCAGTAAACAAGAAAAGAAAAAATGTCTTCTTCCTTGTGAATTTCTCTTTGTGGAGGAAACTAAACTAGAAACAGCAAAACGAGATGTAAAGCAAGAATAATCTGTGGGGATTATTACAGAGTTAAACGTCTGACAATCATCATACGATACAAAACCATGGCAAGAAATGCTTGAAATTGTATAAAATAAAAAGTTTCGTAATAAGTCAAACGATAAACTACGCAAACTGATCAATAAGTGCACGTACGTTGAATAATAGTTAAAGGACGCAACGAAATAACTTTAAATACTGTCCGGTCCACGTGTCCCTGGGTCCAATAGATAAAAAAAAATGTTGGTGCATGGATACACAATCCACAAACAAAAAAGCTAAATACTATGGCCCTCGTGAACTCACCTTTGGTCGTAGTTTCTCTTGAGACACATGTCAACTATCTGAAAATATCATACACATTTACATAACATTAACATTTTGGTAAAGCGCAGTTTATTTTGGTAAAGAGCAGTTTATTCTGTACAGTACTTGTTATGGGATGAGCGAAGACGGCTCATCTAAACTTCGTAATGCCGAATTGGTTATAAACACTCTCGTATCCAACAAGAGCAAATAGAACACATATTTTAATAAATTTCATTGAATCCTCATGCTTGGATACAAGGAAATTATTGCCAATTCTTTTTGCCTTTTATTTTAATTTTACAAGTCACCGGAGATTGGAATGACAAAACAAGAGGGCCAAAAGCACATCACAAGCGCGCCCTTTGCAAACTTGTAACTGAACGAAAATTTGAAAGCAATGTAAATGAATCTATAAATCAAGGAACTTCAACCAAATGAAAAAGATACAACCTTGGAGTCACGGTATATGAGCTAGGGTTGAAAATTTAATAATACAGGCTTATTACAGAATCCATCTGAGGATAAATACTCAAGATGTAGAACAAATTAAACAGTGACAACAAATGAATAAAGACACGTGCAAGTACCGATGTAAACGCAGTGTTTTTACACGCTAGTCTATTTGAGCAAATTTCTTTTGATTTCCGATCCCAAATCAAAGCAGTGACAATGTGAATGTAAAATTGAAACTTAACTTCTATTTCTCTCGCTGGCAAATTTACCTGAAAATTACCAAACCTCACCTGATGAAAAGCTGCTGAGAATTTCCTGGTTTTTTTCAACGGTGTGTCCTCTTTATCTGTCATTGTAACGCTGCCGCCAAGACCTGAGTCTGTGACCGTGGTTGAGGTGTTAGAGTCCATTTCAGCTGTAGCTGTGTACGTGTCAGATAAGCGAGGTACCTGCAGTCCATTCAACTTTTCCAGCAATACCTTTAACATGAAAACAACAAGCTCGGAGACTGCAGAGCGATATTCATGGAAACACTCAAAAAGTTTATAAGTCAAGTAAATAGCTGCAGCTTTTAAATAAGGAACAGTTTGAAATATTTTTGCAGTAATTAGAATCCACTCATTTCTTCTGCATTTTGCCAAAATGTTAACCTACAGTAGAACATAAAATTAAAAACTGAAAGCTGTCTTAAAATAATTAAAAATAAATAAATAATAATAATAATAATAATAATAATAATAATAATAATAATAATAATAACATATTTAAGCAGGATGACCGCTTCACAATATTTTAATAAAATAGTTCATAATATATTTATTCTACACTAAGTTAATGCACAGAAATGTCATAAATTTATGAAATGCTCTATTACCCATTAATTATTTTTAATAATTTGATTCCCCAGTGTTCATAGATTCCATTTTCATAGTGAAAACCATCTTCACTTTAAAGTTAGTGAATAAAAATGGATCGTTTAAGTGTTTGTTTTCTTGAAAAAATTCACACACTGTCAAAGGCCATAATGTTAAATAATGAAAACTCAAACGCTCAGTAATAAGTCTCATGGCTTTGAAATGAGGCTTCAAAAGTTTACAGTTTTCAAAGGGTTTAATTGTACGAATCTTGTAAAGAGATTGGGAACAACAGTTATATTGCAAAATTATCAGTTGTGCATTAAAATTAATACTCCATGCTTACCGGCAGTGCTTACTTACTTTAGTGGGAGTCATTCCTGTGTATGGTACCATACAGTGGGCAAGCTCTATGCAGGTTATACCTACACTGTAGATATCAGCACTGCTATCATAGCCCTGCAAGTTCTACAGACAATGTAATATCACCAAGGGTTAGGATACAGACAAACTGAAATCACCAAGGGTTAAGATAAGGACAAAATAATATTACCAAGAGTTAGGGTACAGACAAAGATTTGTTTCTGAGTGGCTTAAAAGCTGCTTATTTTTTTTCAAAGGTTAAGAAATTTTTCCGAAAATACTCAGATTTAAGCTGCAATCCCCAATTAAGAAATATTTTACTGACCATAAAATTTTGTATAAAAATAATGCGGTTTAAATGTGGAAACTAAATGTTAGGCAAAGTCAATGTTTTTTTTAATAACATACCACTCAGTATTCGTACTATTCAAATAACATAAACAGTAAATAATACCACTGGGGAGTACTGTATACCAGGTTTTAAAACAGAGCAAGTAAATTTTTTCTTCATCACCTCTCATTTACCTTACTACAAGTGACATCCAGATGTCTAAAAATACCTGTTGGAGAATTTCTGGAGCCATCCAGGGAAGAGAATGAACAGCATTTGAAGGGAAATCATGAGCAACCTTGGGCTTACCATAACCCTGAGGTAGATAGATTGAATTTTGCAGGCATCCCAGACACACCCTGCCATTTGAGCCGACCAAGATGTGACTCCCTTTTACACCTCTGTGAACATCAAGCAACATCAGCACTGAGTGTTACGACAGCGTAAGTAGGAAACATTAAAGGTGTGCCAAAGCTCATAATCAATATAATAAAAATAACAATAATAATAGTATAAGATTTATATAACAAAAGTATCTAATAATGTTCTGTTGTAGTTGGTACTATTAGATAGAAAAGTATTAACAAAATTTATAAAAAATAAAATTAAACAAAGAAAAAGTTAAGATTAATCATTATTATATGCTATTCTAAAAAGGTGAATTTTCAATCTTGTTTTGAAAATAGATGTAGATTCAGAAGAACAGACAGGGTTTTCAGTAGACAATTTTAAGAGGGCTCCCAGAGACCATCTATTTCTTTTATTAAGGGTCCAAAATGAACCAATAGGGGTCCCACCTAAGCAAGAGGAATGGTTTGACCATCTTACAATTTACAGTTGAACCCCTCAAGACAGACACCCAGATAAGACGGACACCTATAGAAAATCGACACCAAATCTTGGTCCCTGCTGTTTTTTCAGTCATTTACTGTATTTTAAGTCTCTATAAGACAGACACCTCTCTAAGACGGACAATGGAAACTTTGAAATACCGAATGGAGAGTTGAAACTTTTTTTTAAAACTAAAACACTTCTTAAAGACAATGTGAGTACTTAACTGATAACTATAATTTGACCTCCATTACTATGATTGCATTTATCAATCAAATCCTTACATTACGTTCAGTAAGCTGTAGAAATATGTTATTGAACAAGCGTGAGGTCAAGATGGCGGCCAAGTCATTTTTTGCACCATCTTGACCAAAAAAGCTTAGTCAATAATTATAACTTATTATATAGCCAAAGAATTTCACTTTACTACTGAAAATCCTGAACGGGTAAGATGGGCCTAACTGGTCAGAACACAGAATACACTTCATCGTGCCTGCTCACTGATCCTGCTATATAAATAAATGTACATAATGCTCGTGTTGCACAGTATTTTCTAATAGTTCAGTCATTCAATTATGCTATTGCTTTGTCGGATAAATTTGTTCTAGTTTTCTCTTATCTTATTAAATTGTCACAAACAAATACGTATTTATTGACCATATGGCCAGGTTGACAATTTATTTATGGGACCGGTGTCATATTACCTTGAGTCTCTATAAGACGGACACCTCTCTAAGATGGGCAGTTGAGGCCAGTCCTGAAGTGTCCGTCTTAGAGAGTTTTGACTGTAGTTTGATTTTCTGGTTTTAGAGTTAAAAATCATGATTTCACCCCATTGCACTATTACTACAGCATTGGACAAAAGTACTTCTAGTTCTACTTAAAGTCTATGAAAATACAACAACAACAACAACAACCACAATTTATTTCATACTCATCTTACATATTTACAGGTTGTGTGGAAAGTACTAATATATAACAGAGTAACATACAAAAATAACTCTCATATGAGTTTTACTCCATTCAATAAAGCTGTATATTGCAAAATAGAACTTTGTCTGTTAGATAGGTTTTTAAAAAAAGGAAAAATGTTGTTTATTTTATTGAAATAGCTCTATTGGTTGCTGAGATATTAATAAAAGTTTTTCAAATATGCAAATTAGAAAAGTTGTGACATCACAGGGACTCACACTGGCATAAATCACCAATGAACAGTTATCTCTTGAAATACTTCTTCAATAAACGCGAAACTTGGCATCAACTTCATACTTAATGATGTGTTGCTAAATTCTCCCAACTGAGCTCCATACTTTCCATATAGGCAGTTTGGGAGAATTTTAGCATTTCAACTTCTACAACTTATTTCACTTGATCAATTCCTTATTTCTCATTGCCAGTTATTATTTTGTTTGAGTTATGTAAGGAGAAATTAGATTTTGATAAATTGCTTGGGGCAGAAAGGGTTAAAGGGACTGGGACTGAGAATGTTGTCTTAGTAACATAAAAACATCATAATATGTGTTTGCATTAGTAAAACCACTGTGCCAAGTTTCAGGATCATTGAATTGGTATTTCAAGAAATAACTGTAGTTTTGTGATCAATCCAGTTGCAAGTCCCTGCTATGAAATCACAACATATCTAATTTGCATACTTGGAAAACCTTAAGTTAATATCTCAGCAAACATAAGAGCTATTTCAATAAAATAAATGATATTTTCCTTCTTTTTCGAAAACCTTTCAAACAGACAAAGTTCTATTTTTTCAATACATAAACTTTAAAGATTCTTAAAGATTCTGCTCATAAAGGTCACGTTCTCATACTTTATCTGTTATTACAAATTTTTGCATTTTAAAGAATGTTCAAGTTATACCTTAGCAAACTGGAAGAAACTAAAAGATTATTATCAATTATTTACCTGTGAATAAACCCTAGTTTATGAATATAGTCCAGTCCATGAAGGGTTTCTTTCAGCAAAAGTGCAATGAAAACCTCAGGCATGCCAACTGGGAAACACAACTTAACCAGGTCACTTGCTGAGCCTGTCGCAATAATCATCACAAACATATCAATGACTAATTTCAATCACACATAAACATCATCATTAACACAACTACAGTTAGTACATACCTGTGCAACCTATAAAATTTTATCATATATATTATAAACCAATAATTATCAGAATTATTAGCACTTGTCAAAATCATTTTTACTGCAATAATATTACCAAATTGCATTGTTAGATATCACGGTTATCATATTATGATCATAACTATAATATTATGTGGTTCAAGTCCTGACTACACCTCTGCTAAGGTCTGTGTTGAACATTAAGTATGACTACTAATCAACTTTACCATATTTCATATACGGCAGGATCATCCATAGACCGTCTTGTCTATTGAACATTAAGTATGACTACTAATCAACCTTACCATATGTCATATACGGCAGGACCATCCATAGGTCTTGTCTATTGAACATTAAGTATGACTACTAATCAACCTTACCATATGTCATATATGGCAAGACCATCCATAGGTCTTGTCTACTGACAAACACACAGTGGAGGGAGAGGATGTTTGGATGACTAAGGAGTCTCAAAACCTCAACTTCATACTAACAAAAAAAAAGAATTCAATTAGTGAATATATACTAGTAATATTAATACAAATTTTTGAAATTTATGAAATCTATACTGAGGAGACCTCAGTTACCAGGAGCAGGGTTGAAAATTAATGGGCTGTTTAGTTTTATACCGTTTATGTCCGTCATGTTGTTGTATTTACTTAATTTCCCTTTATTACTGGATACGTGCACCTATTTTTTATCAAACTGTTTTTATCATGTTATGCCATTTACCTCACGTTTTATAGCACACCCATCATTTTGGTGCCAAAATTTTAGAGTTAAAGGTGAAATAGAAATATTATCATTAAATATTAACCTTACCTTAATTTGGTCCAAGTGATCATTATCCTGATTATCAACATTAGTCTGTTTAACAAAGACAACAGTTGATGACGGATCATGGTTTGCCACAAACAGTTAGGAGAATCCTCCATTACTTGTCCCTTTTGGAATTAAGGAAAAAAAAACATGTAACTACTGTATGAAGGCAGGTTCAAAAACCTGAAAGATTTTAAATATAGTGACTACAGAATTTTAAATTCATTTTATACCTTCAATTAAAACTAACTCTTTGTCATCTAAATGCTGCTAAACTCAAGAACAAGTAAAAGTTGAAAAATGCTTCATACAGGGTATCATTAATATCACAATTTTGGTAAATGGTAACAACCTTTTGTAAAGAATTCACTTCTAGAAAGTTCTTGAAAAGAATAATTATTGTTGTCAATAAAACCTTAAAGCAATTTTTTTTTAAAACATAAAAACAAAGAACAACTGGTCCCTCCTTGCAACCTAGCTGTGCCCACCCCCTGTAAGTCTATAACTGACACTAAGTCTTAATCGGTGGACACTGAAAATTTAAAACTTTAAATTTATCCCTTTAATGAAGAGTTTGCAACAACTGGATTTGGGTTTCTATATAGAATACATAAAGAGACTCCAATTTTAATAAAAGTACAGATAATAACTTGCAGTTCTATTTTTTAGTGTAATAGCTGTTAGTGCATCTCTCCATGATGTGCAGTGTTTGGGAGAATTCGAGGGCACATCAGTGAAAACCTGAGATACAGTTGAGGATTTTCACCTGCCTGAGAATTCTCACAAACTTTGGCGAAAATTTTTACCAGGCTATGGAGGCACGGAAATCATGTTTTATTTCTTTTATAAAATGATTATTTTCTGACTAAAGAAAGATGATATATAAAGCACATATAGTTTTGTTTGTTTCATGAAAATGCAAAGTCTCACAACTAGGTGACAACCAAAACATCACTTTCGTGCTTCATACAGTACTTAGCACTATGAAAGAACACTTGGTGACCAATCAAAATACATGTAGCATCTGAACTATTTTATAAATTTAATAGCACATTCTAGAGTTCCTAAAAATAGATTGGGATTTGTGGCCGCAGTGGGTATGGGATCGATTTGCGGACAAACAGACCTGTGACGTCATTTGAAAATAATGCTATTACTTACTGTAAATTAACCATTTATTACTTTACTTAATTAATTAAATCCTAACTGAAAAATAGCGGAGTTAATCACATATTAAATTACTTGGCCTTACCAATGAACTTAATCAGCTTGTATTCCGCAGGAGTTGGTCCATATTTTACAGTGGGACGGACATTCAGTTGGTCAGTTGACATCTTGCTAAGGGTGTCAGTTTCGTCTTCATCCTTTCATATGATTATAACACAATTTACATATAAATTAAATGTCAAATGAATAGAGAGTTAGCCTTCTCGAAACTTGGCTCACTGGCACCAGGGCCAATGAACTGTAAAATTAAATGGATTTCAAGGAACTTCAATGGCCCAACATGTAGAACTTTCTGTCATGCACGTCAGTGACAAAAAGTCATGGTGATTAGTAATAAGCTAGGAGTGTGCGGTTTAGAATCTATTGTAAGTTGAAATCAAGTAGAGAAAATGGAGTCACAAAAACTTTTTATACACTCCAGAAAATAGACAAGAAGTTAATTATCATTTTTCATATTTTATTATCAGCAGCTTTATAATGCACAGGGGTGGATCTAGGTATTTTCTTGACTAGTGCCAAACCCAACCCGCACCAAGTATATGCCTTGTAACCTTTGTTT
>JAOCPT020690106.1:0-16714 GCA_026546935.2 Palythoa grandiflora
CTAGTATGGAACACCGGGCAAGCTAGTATGGAACACGGGGCAAGCTAGTATGGAATACCGGGCAAGCTAGTATGGAACACCGGGCAAGCTAGTATGGAATACCAGGCAAGCTAGTATGGAACACCGGGCAAGCTAGTATGGAACACGGGGCAAGCTAGTATGGAATACCGGGCAAGCTAGTATGGAATACCGGGCAAGCTAATGTGTAATGCCTAGAAAGCTATCATACAGCACCTGGGAAACTAGTATGGAAAGCCTGGGAAGCTAGCATGGAATACCTTGCAAGATAATGCGTAACGTCTTTAAAGATTGTATAACTATATAATCTATTGTGTACAGTCATTAGCACTCTCAAAATCTTAGCCGACTCTTCACCTTCGAATGCAAATGACATTAGGAAGGAACTAAAACAACAGAAAATGGAATAAAATAATACTAAAATTAGTTCAATTTCATTAACGCGTACTAAAGGCTTCAGTTTTCACGTGAACAGGCTTAGGCATTGTCCACACTAATGCGTTTTCATTTGCCTCCGTTTTTGGTGACATCGAAAACGCATCGATCGATCCGCTCAGCGTCTTAGTGTTGACAGAAGGCAGAAACGCATCGAAATGTTTGTGGTTTCAAACGAAAACGCACGAATGTCGACAGGACCGTATTTTTGCTTGTCGACTGTTTCGTATACTCACTTCAAGCTAAGTAAAAAAATTATTCTGGTGTATTAGATCCCTGTATAGTCTTTAAAATTAGTCGCCTCGATTTCCGCCATCTCGCGGTTCCGGTCTTTGATTCGGGGGGATGGACTCACTTTCCCGAACAGCGGCTACAGTCTTATGTGATACGGTAAGCGAACACGACGCTGGTCTGCCTGTGATTGCCATCAATTAATTATTGGCAGAACTTTTAGTCTCTGCGGGGTTTCTCAATGTTACCACACAGCTGCATATCACAATGATCTCATGTATTTGTAAACGTTTGACCTCTAAATACTTATTCTGTCAATTTGTTTCGTAGACACAACTTTTGGGTCAAATCGTCAGGTGGCGTTAGGCTATATGTTCAATTGATATTGTAAGAATGTGTTTTTTAAAGTGTAAACAGTGTTTGATAGTAATGTTTTGAAGCTATCCAGCATGTTTCAAAACCCACCAAGGTGTCTCGATAGCGTTCGTTATCCGCGTTGTATATTCTCTTTTGCACGGTTTACGCGACGGGGAGCTATCGCTTGTAAAGGTGTAGTTCTCAATCTTTTTCGATTCGAGTAATCATGAACCCAGCATATTTGTTTGGGTTCTTTAAAACTGCTGCGCTTCGTTTCGGACTTTTTAGTCATAAATGTTTATTGTAAAAGAGGCTTTGATGCTTTTTGGAGCAGGTTTTTATTTCCATGATTTTAAAACAGCGTGATCTTTTACTTCTGACAGTGTATCGCTACGGGAAATGGCGTTGTTACGCGTTGAAACTTTTCGCGGCTTCATTTTCATTTTGCAAAACAAAATCCTAAACAGAAAAATGAAGATTTATGAAACTGTGTAGCCGCGATATCTTTTTAAATAGCTTTTAGTAGCGTCGAGTAAAACAAATCTTTTTCCTTTTCCTTTGAGCGGCCGGAGAGATCGTTTTTTTCCTTTCGTTATCCCGACGGTAATTGCACTGAAAAAAATGTAATAATTCAGAAAATGTAAATATTCCGTTAATGAATTTCCGTTAATCCTTTAAAAGCTTTTTTAATCTGTGAACAAAACTTTCCGACGATGGAAGAAACAACTTTGCATTTAGAGCACTGTCAGTATGGCAGGGCATAAATTTCTTTTCTTCCGACATCCACCGAGATTAATCTTTTTCTTTACCCACACTTCTTTATAAACAACTTGAATTTTTCCGTGGAGTCTCTTTTCCGTAACATTAAGCAATAAGGTCTGTCATTGGTTCGTCTAAATCTTATGTGAACGTTAAAGGCGTTTTTGTTTGTGCAAGACGGGACTGAGTTCTTTAATATGAACTGAAATAATTGCGTTGCGGCAAGAGAGTATTTACTGAAATATTTTCTATACATTGAAATTAAGCCTCGTGGTTTAACTAGATGGTCTCTACATTTAAAGGAAAATTGTAATCAATATATGACTTTCTCCAGCTTCTATTCGGATGAGTGTTATTTTTGTCTTCAGATGTCACTTCAGTGTCAATAAAATGAATCGTTCCCACGTGGCGCGTTTGAAAAAGCTTTCTCGGATCAACCTTTAATTCTTCATTCTGAACTTAACGCAACCGTTAGAATTGTTCCAAACATAGTTTGATTGCATTTCTTGTGGTAAAATGTCTTCAATTGTGTCAAGTTTATGAGTTCTTCTGAAAATAGTTATTTCGGCGGTATGTCGTCATTTCCTTATCGATTACTGACTAAAAATAAGTCACAATACACCATCATAATAATTTTTGAGGACAAAAGATGATTTTAGATCATACAAGTTGGTCGCTTCTTTTTTGCCAGAACATCGCAAGTATTAAGGCTTTAGAGAATGAACAAAGCAATTTGCTTCGCTAACTTTACGCCAGCTTAAAGAATACAATATAAAACTTAAAAATAAAAGTGCGTGGCAGTACCGAATACAACTACAAGTACAAGAGAAACACAAGCAGCTGATATCTAACTCTTCTTTCAATGCACTAATATTGCCACAGCCAAGGTCTAATGCCGAAATTTGGTCGATTGTTCAGATTACTTCTGATTTTAATCATGTTTCAAACTGCAATCAATTGTTTTGGTATTACAATCTCCAAAACATGTCTTTTTTTTTGTTCAACATATTTTGACTATGAATAACTTTTTTTAAGAAAAAAAAAACTCATTCGAAAGGCATTCCTTTATTTTATCCTAACTCCTACTACAAACACGCTCCATCGTAGTGGAAAAACGTAATCGCTCAACTATTTGTTTCATTTCCTTCAATTTCTTTAGCCCTAAATGAGATTTTGATCTTTGTAAACAAAACACGCAGTTGATTAAATTTGCGGTCGACTGCTTTGGTTCGCACCTTCGATTATAAAAATTCAGCTTCCTAAAGTCCAATTACAGCTGCAGAAAGCTCTTGGCTCTTGCAGTGCCCGCGATTACGAAGGCATCCCTGTATAAGTTTGTTCTATGAACTGACAGAAGCGCTTCTTTCATATCTGTATTCAGTTTGCAAATTATCTATCACATGCGACAAAAACATGACCATGAGGAAAATTGCAGCAACGCTGTTGTAAATATCTTGTGTGAAACGTGGTTCCCGAGATTCCTTTCGGCGTCACGCTATTTCCGGTCGATTTGCGTTTATATTCAGGAACAGCGGTGTTATTTCAAGCATTTTGTGAGCCGAATTCTTTTTTCTTCTCGCATGTTTTCCGCCTGTGTGTCAACACCCCATTAGGTGGTGGCTATTCGTTGACAAGGGTAACAAAAGGTCTTGTTTACAAGACGTCGGCGTCGGGATGGCTGTCAAACGCTTGTGTCAGCTCGCAGAGATATACATGTATGATAACACCAACTCAAATTCGAGTAATTCATACGCTTAAAAAAACTGCAGATTGCAACCTTATAAATAGTATCAAGGAAGCAAACAGTAATTTCATTAAAAACCATATTGCTAATTTTCCGTCGTAGGAGGTTTGGACTTCCAGCGGCGCGTTTAAAATCTAAAATTCAAAACTGTTTTAAGCAATTACTGTTTATATTTTGGGGGCTCTTGGCTTTGGTGATAAACCTCTGTCAACACGAGCTCCACTAATTCTCCATCAAAAACATATTTCTTTTTTAATGCTAATTGGTGATAATATGTGTGTAGACAGGTTTATTGTCCACCGTCAAAGCTCACAGATTACAAATGTCAAGTGGCCGGAAAACTAAAACCAGAAAATCATAAAAGCATTCTAACAGGAAGAGCTTTTACATACGTTTTGCGTTCGTTTCGACGTCGCATCATACCAAAATTCGTGGAATATCACAAATGAATTCGATTTTCGCTCAGCGTTTATTACCACAGTTAATCTAGCATTTTATGTGAAGCAATTTCTGGGAGTAATTGTATTAAATGTTCGCCCTTGGGATTGATCAAACTAAACGAGCGAGTCAACACAGTGAACAGTTCTCAACATTTTGACAATTGCATGCTCGTTCACCTGACAACAGCGCAAAGAATAGTGAAGGGTTATAATTGATAATTTCGTTGGGACGTTTTTGTGTTCTTATCGAGAAAAATCTCACGAACAGTTTGCAGCCAGCTTGATTGCCAGTCTTTTGAGTGAGATCAGCCTCGAAATGAAAACTTCTTTCATCTGTGCGATTCTGTAATTGAAACTGAAAGATATACGGAGGTGTGAAAAATATCAACGCTGAATTGAAACGCGAGTAAACAAGGATTGTAATGCTGGTACTAATTAAAAATTCAGCGGAAGAAAGGAAATGTAGATAGCCTGTGAGACTGTGACTACAGTAAATTTGGCCGTCAGATAGTGGGCACTATTCTCAGATCCTGTTTGCATAATTACGTTTCATGATTATAAGCTTAATGCGCGAGCAGATTTCGCACATACATTTTTTTTCGGTCGCACACATTTGGAAGTGTTAAGTACATCGATCTATTTCTTTATTGCAATATTTCAATTACTGCGTGGTTACTGGCTCAAGCGTTGAACATGTGCAAGTTAAAGGTTTTCTGTTTGGCGCTGCTAATGTTTATCGCCGTTCAAGCTATATCCCCAGCTGCTGTGAGGTTTGAAGTAGAAGAAGAAAAGCCAGTAGGCACTTTTGTGGCAGATATCTCCCAAGAAAAGATACCTGCTCAATTTCGAAGAGGTGGCTTTACAAATATCGTCTATGAAATAAGCAATGCTTTTGCTCAGAGCCATTTGCAAGTCGATAAAGTCACAGGAGTTATAAGGACAAAAACAATTCTTGATAGAGAGAAGCTGGCACTTTTGGATGACATTCTTCCCGTACAAGTTACTGTTTCTGCCGACGGATCAGTCTCGGCGCGGATGTCTGTTCAAGTAAAGATTCTTGATGTAAATGACAACACTCCAAGCTTTCATAAGAAACAAGAGGATCTTTCTATCTCAGAATCAGCTCCTTTGAATTCAAAGTTTCGTATTGAAGTGGCTGAAGATCCAGATCTGGGGAGTAACTCGGTTGAAAAGTATGAAATAATCAAGGGAAACGAAGAAGGTTTTTTCGCGCTAAACGTCAAACGCATTAGCCCTGTCAATTTAGTTTTTTTGAATTTGGTTAACATAAAAAAACTCGACCGAGAAAGGAATGATTCATTTGAACTTGTCATCCAGGCATCGGACAAAGGTTCTCCGCCTTTATCAGATACAAAAATTTTGAACATTAGTATTTTAGACTCAAACGATCACAGCCCTGAGTTTAGTAAGGAGTTTTATACCGGCGAAGTGAAGGAAAATTTACCCGAAGGCACGTTTATTCTCAATGTTAGCGCATCGGACAAGGATCTTGGTACAAACGGAGAGATTCGCTATTACATAGATGAGACTTCCAGGCACAGAGATTTGTTCCAGATTGACAGTGTGACGGGGGATGTCCGAACTAAAAAGGTTTTGGATTACGAATTGGGGCAACCGGGACAACCATACCGGCTGACAATTGCGGCCAAAGACCTTGGTCTTGATAGTATACCCGTTGTTGCAGTGGCTTCAATAGAGGTCAGAATTTAATATCAATATTATTATAAGTTGAATTTCTTTAAGCAGAAAAACAAGAGAGATATAGATCAACACGCGCCAATTCAACACCCATTTTAGTTAAAATGTAGAGTTTATTTTTCGTTAAGTAAAATTTATAAACTTGTTCGATTTTATGTTTAAAAAAACTAAGTAAATTATGGTTGTACGAACGCCAGATGTTAGTGTTTTTGTTTTCCTTATGCAATTCACTTCTTTAAAGCTAAAAAATGATAAAACAATCTCACGTTAAAGCAGAATGAAACCCAATCTAAAAATACACGATATTGATGCAGATTACTTTGAGAACTGAAAAACAGAAATGGTTTATTAGTTTTATAATTCTATCGTCCTCAAGTACATCTTAGCGGGATATATAAAATGATGAATATATTCACATATAGATTAGTTCTCGGGATTAACAGAAGCACAGAAGGAACGGTTATTCTTTTTATTCCAACGATAGTCAACATGTATATTTAAATTTAATTGAGTATAACAGTATACGTTTTCAAATTCAATATTTTTGAATCACAGTGTTTGTCGATATTGTAGATCCCTTTGCTTAACATTATGATTTATAATCTTTTGGTGCGCTTTAGTGTCGCCTTTAAACAGTTGCAAAGCTTTATTGTAATTTTTAATTTGCTGCTAAACTCGGAATTTCGTTCTCTTTACACAAAAGTAGTTTGAATAGAAATGCAAGCATTTAGGCGATATTATGTTTCCGCATCTGTGGTTGCTACCTCGATAGATATCATGGCTCCTTGCTTTTCACCTTGTCCTTGTCTTTTCACTTGCGTATGTGACGAAAATAATCGTTGTTTTGTTTTGTTTTCGTGCATACGAAGAAATAAACGCAGCGCGAAATTTTATCAACTGCTGTCACCCGCAGTTTGACATATTTTTCACACCATGGGAGAACATCGCGCAACTCGCTCGCATGCTTTTTAAAAATATTTCTGTTGTTTTGAAATATTGTTTTCCGCGGACACTCAAAGTTATCATCGCTTCCATAATTTTGTTAGCAGACTTAATATAGACGCTCCTTTCGCAACTACATGAGGAATTTTATGTAATAAGTTTGGTTTGTCATGGCCCGCCAAATTAATCACTTTTTTCTATGTTCGTAAATCGTTGCATTCTTTTTTGAATTACTCTTTCTTGTTCTTTTATTTGAGTTTGAACAACAGCAAATTTTGCCCGCGAGGGTTCCTTTTGTTTCATCATCTTCAATTTGTCTGCCCAATTCGGCGCCTCAGAAACTTAATTGATTCTGTTTCTCTTTAGAAAAGAGCCCTTCGATTTACTCGCTGTGCGTATTTGCATTTAAAAACCTGAAAGGAAAAAATTTCACCGATATGGAATCAATTGTTTAACAGTAAGCTTCATGAATAACAATGACTGCCGTAATTATCTGGTATAAATATTGAAACGAAAGATCTGGGTCAGAATTTTAGCTTGTTCGAATTAAGAACATCACAGGTTTTCTTTCAGAGATGGTATTAGAGAAAATCCGTGTTTTTGTTAAACAAAACGCCTTATGTTTCCGTCCCTTAATGGCGTAACAGCCGAGCAATCTGCTAAGGTTTACTTGTCATTTGAACATTCAAAAGTCTTTTTGCGTTTACTTTTTTTGCGTGGTTATCTATCTCTGTGTTTTTCTGTATCTCTTTTGCGATGTTGTGTCTTTATTATACATAAAAAAGCAAAAACATCTGATATAATTAACCAACTACTGGAAATTATGCTTTATCGGTAAATTTTAAGAGCAAGCTCTCGTTTAGTCGGGAACAGAAAGCCGAGAAAACTCGCTGACGCGAGGATCATTTAAAAAAAAATGACTCGTAACAAAAAGCATTGTCGGCTTTCAAAACAATTTATTAAACACAGAAATTGACTAAGCGCTCATCAATTTTTAAGTTAATTTCGTTTGAAGATTAGTCGGCCATATTAACAGTGTCAAAGCTTTCTTTAGAAACTATTCATTAATCGTGCATTTTGTGCGTGGAAAAGTGCTTTCTGAATGTGCGTTTGTCTTTGCTGTTTTGATTTGCACTTTGGTCAATTAAATAACAATCTAAATGATTTTCGTGTCTTTTCCTTTTCAAACAAAAAATGTCATATATAAATGTATTTGTATAATTAAATTTTTACCCCTTTCGGGTTTGTTTAATGTTTTTAAAAACGCTTTACAGTTGAGACGAATATTGTGTCTTTTGCAGCGGATGCAGTATTTGTAAATACAACAAAATAATTCAATCGCAAATGGAAGGTATCAAAGACATTTTTAATGTTGTTAGCTGCTCAGATTTTGACAAGCTAACGAGGGGTTATTATTCAATATCATCTGATTCTAATTAGTGCGTTATGCGGCTGACAGCAATTGTGTGCATAGCAAAACGTAAGCCGGGCTGATTATTAACGTCTCATTACTGCGACTCTCACGCAGTGTTATACCTGGCTTAAGGAATTCAAATGCTTTATGTTTAAAGCAGTCAACGTAAAGTTTATTTTCCAAGCAGACGCAACCAACTATTAGAAAAACACTCACAGTGTAGAATTATTTCTAGATGTATAAATTCATTTTTAATGTTCGCAATTTTTTAGCTTTTTACTCTTTCCAGCTGTTTTGTGCTATTTTAGTTTATTTCATGTTATCCATTATCAGAAGGTTGATTTATTTTAGTTTGTTCCGTTGTCTTCAGAGTTTGTTGCGCCATCAACATTTTTGTCGCTGTGATTGCCTGTGGCATTTCTTTAGGCAGGCAGACGGCACGGCAGCATTCCGTGTAAGTTGTTCAAACGCAACCGAATGGATGGCCTTTAGCAACTTCCTGTTCAACAAAAAGAACTATTTGTGTGCAATGAAAAAGCTTTTAGAGCTACAAGGGTGTGTCATCTGTGTCAAGTGAATTGAAAGCAACCAGAACTAGTATATAAATACCAAAAAGAAAAGCCATCAGTTATCAAATGCAAACCTATAACCTCGGTTTATTTTAAGTTGATTTTTTTACAAAATGAGAGCCACTTAGTTTTTTCCATAAAGACGGTGTGTTTTTGTAATTATCTTGTTAGCGTGTTGAGATAAAATAGAACTCGACTTGAGGAATTTTATTGTGTTTAAAGTGATCATTTTTTAAAAATGTTATGACAGAACGTGCTTCAAGTCGGCGCCGCGACGCCTGGAAACATTTGTTAAGTGTTGAACTGTGAACATATATTTGAAGGCCATAAATCATTGTGTCGCTTTGTTTGTTCAGTAATTCATTTTGCAGCCTCAAGACTTTCTGGCCAACAAATAACATTAGTTTTTACATTTAGTCAAAGCTAGAAATATCCGGTATTGATTGATCAGTTCTTGTATATTCTCTGCCTAAAAATATACTTAGTTGTGGAGTCAGGTTGGCTTAGCGGTCTTCACACGCCTCTCAGGGCTCCACACGTGAGCTGAGATTTGTCGATCTCAATCAGTCTCCGAGGGTTTTTCTCCGGGTACTCCGGCTTTCTTCCTTCGGCAAAATCGACATCCACTGTGGTGTTGTGCTGCGAAGTTGTGTATGGATCGTGTTCTGGGGATGAGTGCCTAGACAGCAGCACAGCCTCTTCGGTCCGCCTGACGTCGTTGAGCCTCGTCCTTTCCAATTCAGTCTTTGGCTGCGAGACAGGGCCATAAGAAAGCCACCCCATTTACCCTTTATCCAAATGTTTTAGAGCACGAAATTTTTAGCAGTTTCTTAAATAAAGTTTATTTTGGAGGGGAGGGGGACGCGGGGCTTTGCTTGTAACCTTTAAATACAACAGTTTTAGTCAAGTCCGAAGTACTATTACATGTGGTGAAAGCGTGAGTGTGTTATAAAAATGAAAGCCATGGTTGTAACATTGCAGGTTTCTTACTGAATTGAAACATTAACTTGTTTAATACTCTAGGTGAATTTCACTGGTATTTGTGCTTGAGAAGTTCTTAAAAATTTAAATCGCAGTTCTGAACTCTGAGCACTGGTTTCTTATAAAATGGTTTCCTATAAAAATATAATATGAAAGAATGTTGTAGACTTGGTGGAAAAAAGAACCAATTTCTTCAAGATACTAAGCTTTCGACAGAATCATTGTAAAATATTTTTGTCGCGAGTGTAGACTTATGCAATATGGTAATGTTTCTCGACTGCAAACACTGCATGGTTTTAGCATAATTAACTCGGCATGAACAACTGTTTTTTGAGAAAAATTGGTGTTTTTTTTTTCAATGAATAACTTTGATCCCTTTCGAGAATGACTGGCAATCCACGCCTTGACGAATAATATTTTTTCAGGCGCAATAATCTCGTGAAAGTCATTATATAACAGATCTTAAGCAGGCGGGTTAAACTGAAATTTAATTTGAGAAAGCGATCGTTTAGTCAGATAATATGGTTAGAAAAGAATTCATTCCTTCTGCGTACGAGATAATAAAATTTCAATGAGAAACTGAAAAACTAGTCAAATCGTAAGCGGAGCTTATTTAGGTAATTGAAGTTGTCTTTGAAACAGAAGTTTTCCACGAACCCAGTTAATTGTTTCTCAAACTGCAGCAATTACACGTATTTTTATAAGAACGACGCTCAAATCGGCCAAAATTTAAGAACAAGCTCAGGCTGAGGCTCGAAAATTGTGAAAATTCTTTTTATAAACTTGACCGAAACTAGTAGTTTAACTAAGCAATACTGACCGTATAATTTCAGACACGAAATGCCTTTAAAGACTGTTCAACATCCATGTTCGCTCGTACAATACAGTGTACAAGCGAGGCATTTCGTGTTATAGTTTTTAATGAAAAGAACAAAGAATAGTTTAAGAACAAACTGAGGCTGAAGTTGTCAAAAAATTAAAAACGTAAGCCTCGGCAAAATTTACTGGTTCTTATAAAAATGCGCGTAGCGTCGTTTAAGTTCATACTTAACCGCTCCCAGGAGGGAAAAGTATTCGTTGGTGAAATGAAGAAAAGAAGATAGTAAGAAAAGTATCACAAAGAGTATAGTTTTATTGAAGAAAATGCTAATAAACATCTCTATTAATATTTTGGATAATTTTAAAAATGCAAAGATTTCGATCAGCTTGTCCGCGTATCACAAAACAAAGTTATACAAAGCACACAAAATTGATCATCGACTCCTCATATTTACCCTGCTCAAAGAAATTTTTTAAAAATAAAGTAATTGATTATGCTTGCGTGTTTTTAAGGTAATGTTTAGAATATTTATCGCTCGTGTAATTAGTTTATGTGCTATGTTGTCAGCATGGCAAAGTTGACGATGAAATTGATTGTCTACTCCTCATATTTATCCTGCTCAAAGAAATTTGTAACTGAAAAAATGAAGTAGTTGATTGTGCTTGCGTGTTTTAAAGGGAATGTTTAGAATATTTAGCGCTCGTGAAATTTGTTCTAATGCTATGTTGTATATCAACACGGCAAACTAATTACAGGCACAAGTGAAGAAATATTGCCAGAATTGATCAGATTTTCAAGAGTCAATATTGTATATAATTTAATTTATGTAATTGAATGAATGAAAACGTAATCATTCAAGTAAATTTGGCGAAAGAAGATAAGTGGTAATAGTAATATTTTTTAATTTCTTTGACCGGATATAGAGTAAATATTTTGCTTTTAATCCAAGCTAGGAAGCCGCTACAATAAACATTCTAGATCTCACATTTTTTTTTTCGTCGAAATTATTTCATTTCTAAATCGTAAAATGACTTTACCTCGATCCAGAACCCTAAACATTCTGAAACTAAAGCTCTTTAATGTTTAATTTGTAAACTTGTAAGGACACTAAGGTTTTCCCGAGCGTTCTTTTGTAAATGTTACTGTTTTTGGTCCTTTAATTAAAGCTTAAGGAAAAAGGATCAAGAACTCGAGCTGTGGAGACCCCAACCTTAATTACTTCATTATTTTTTTTCTTGCATTAAATTTTCTCCTCTGCTGTAATTAAAACGGAAGTTACTACGTTGGTTTTATTTTTCAAAGTCGGTCATTTAGTTAGTCTTATCATAAAGTGGGATTATAATTAATTAGTCCTTTAATAAATATTTTTATTGGTTATAAAGATAGCTAAATTAAAGCGAGATTTTGATTTTCTGAACTGAAGCCCCCAAGACTTTTCATAATAAACAAAGTTTCATTACTATTGATTATAGATGTTGTCGCATATATTTATATTTTCGTTTCAAAAATTTCATTTTAGGTAATAGATGAGAACGATAACACGCCAGTGATACAAATCGAACTTAAATCAATATTTCAATCGGACGGAAAGCTGCCCGAGGATACCCCTCTAGGAAGTGTTATTGCATCTGTTACTGTCAGCGACAGAGATAGCGGCTCCAATGGAGAAGTTGACGTGGAATTGTCTAGACATAGACATGACTTTGCCTTGCAAAGGGTATTTGATAACCAGTACGCCATTCAGGTCCAGCGGTCTCTCAACCTAGACATGCGTGCTCAATACAACCTCAAAATTGTTGCTCGAGATCGAGGCTCACCGAAGAGGAAGTCAAACAAGTCACTGACATTTGAACTCGCTGATAGCAACAGAAACGCGCCTAAGTTTGATAAGTCATTTTACACCATAAAGGTAACGGACAAAATCAAAGCTGAGACAGTTGTAGAGACACTGAAAGCAACCGATGGTGACAAAGGAACGAATGCACAGTTAAGTTATCATCTTATCAGGTTAGCCGACTGG
Source organism: Palythoa grandiflora (assembly GCA_026546935.2). Lineage (NCBI taxonomy): Eukaryota > Metazoa > Cnidaria > Anthozoa > Zoantharia > Sphenopidae > Palythoa > Palythoa grandiflora. The sequence continues at coordinate 12,450 of JAOCPT020690106.1, forward strand.
CGCAACACTTCGATAACTAACACTGGCAGCTGGTTTACAGTTGACCCACTACGAGGAAGTCTTAGACTCAAAACAAAGCTGTGGTGTGCTTTTACGCCTTCCTTCCTGATAACCGCTAAAGTTCGAGACCACGGGCGCAAACCAAAACAAAGCCGCTGTACAGTAAATGTGACTGTCACATGTAGCAAACATTATTATGAATTCCGCGTATTTGAAGGAGCTCCTCCCGGGACGAAAGTTGGAGACTTTGGCGCAGATCTTCGTATTCCTGGGAAAAAATTATGGATCCAGTTATTTCAAGGTCAGGATCCATTCTTGACAGTTGAAAACAGTACTGGAAAGTTGACTCTTGCTAAAGAGCTAGACCGTGAAGAAAAGGCTTTTTATCCCTTGAAAGGGTTCGTCACAGACGGAAGCATTAGGTCCCCGATTCAACTCTTCATTCGAGTTCTCGACAAGAACGATAATGTTCCCAGATTTATTGGAATAGACGGACAAATATCTGTAAATATTCCCACCAATGCCAGGCCTGGTTACAGGGTATGGAAAGTTGTGGCTAAAGACCCGGATGAAGGTAGAAACGGCAAAGTAACCTATTCAATTATAAATAGTAATGGCGTAGACGCGTTTACCATAGACAGGGAACAGGGGCATATTTTGATAGCAAAGAACTTGACGAAGAGATCATATATTGTAACAATTAGAGCTGCCGACAACGGCTTGAAGCCACGTCAGAGGTTGGTCAGAATGAAGGTGTACCTCGATGATACACTGATCGTACCCACACTCCCAGATTTCACAACAGACAGCAAGGTTCCTGCGGGCGTGGACGCCAGGGAATCGGGTAAAGGAACTTTTACTAACAACGAGCTGATAATTGTTATTGTTCTCTGCACGTTCTGTGGCGTGCTAATGATCCTCCTGATTGCTGTTGTGTTGGTCAAATATAAACGCAGAGCCGGTGCCAACAATCGTACGAGCTACCACGAGGCTGAGATAAGCCGCGAAGATGCTCTTAAAGCGTCTAAGAAAATGTACAAAGAAGCTACGAACAACATGTACAAAGATAAAGAGGAAACCAACAGCATGAAGTCTAGGAATGGCAAAGCTCCGCCCCTACCTAAAAAGAATTCGCAGGTCTCCACTCCACCAATCAAAGATCCAAACTGGGCGAAGGCTGAGCACCAGAGCCCCAGTACCTCGTACATGGGTAGTGAGTATGTCGGTACAGACTGTGAAACGGACAGCGGTCGAGAAGATGTTGTGCAGTTCTCGCCATATACCACCCATATTCCCGCGCAGAAAAAAGCACATGATTGGAGGGCTGGAAGTTTCAATTCTCCTCATCATGCCCCGCCTCCATACACACCTCCGAGAAAACACTGTGATAGCCCCTCATCAGCCCTAGCCCGGAAACAGAAAGACGTACGAAAACCTTCTTTGGTAAAAATACCAGGGGTCACGCATTCAGCTACTGACTTGTAGCGTCACGCAGCATCACGCCAACTCGCATATCGAAACGAAGATCGACGGAAAAATTTTCGACACCTGTTGAGTTATGTTTTATCAAGATCTATGATTGAAGGTGACACAAACTCTGCCTTTGTTTGGCCGAGTTTTAAAAATATTAGATTTAACCTCGAGGGACACAGCTTTCTTTCCTCAAAAAAATAAGAACTTTTCCGATTCGCAGCTACCGCTGATTATATTGACTGCAGCTTCATTTTGCTCGGTATAACAATGACTAGCTCATGACTACAGAGTCAAACTACTACCGCTGATTACGATGGTTACAGATTGAATTTGTTCAGTATATGGCTCGTTTAAAGAATAAATCGTAATTTCCAATTGTTACAATGTTTACAGCTAGATTCATTTTGCTCGAAAATACCGTCAGATAGAGAGAAATCTGAACTCGAACTACACACCGTCCACTTAATTTTTCACCTTCACCCAAAATCCCATCCAGCTTCGATTTTAATCCAAACAAGCCACCCTCGATCTTGGATTTTTTAGATTAAGTCAGTATCTGGATTTAGATTTTGTGCGTTTTGGCGTTTCATTTACCAATTCAAAATCGGATTTTTGTAAAACAAATGCAAGATAACTGTCTAAAGTTTTTATAAAACCTGCTTTTGGATTTTGCGTTCCATTTCTTTCAGAAATCTATACAATTTAGATTTGTCATTCCGTTTAGACTTTAAAAAAGGAACGCATTCACAGTCACAGCTTTGAATAAATTAAGACTTGATAACTTTGAATGAAAGGCATGAGAATCAGAAAATGAAAAATAAACCTGCAGTCATTTTGGTCAGCGTTAACTGCGTGTTTGAAATGAGGTTGTTGTAAGTGTAACTATATACGTATGACTTGATAGCTTTACTGGGACTTTAACGCAGATGTAAAGGGTGGTAATTAATCAGCATTATACGTCAAAAATGTACTGAACGTAGAACGGATTGCAATTAATAATAATAATGATAATGATAATAATAATAATAATCGGTGAAAGGTATTTCTTTATCTTTTCTAGTGTTGTTTAATTTGTTTGTCCATGGACGAACAGAAAATTTTTGTGCAGCTTCTCGTCAAAGCAAATGCAAGACAAAGCGTTTCCTCAAGGCAAGTCATGAACTGCGTTTGGTGGGAATTTTTCGCGCCAGTCAGTAGATAGCGCACTTTGTTTGTTTGGACGCGTCAACATTTCGCTTCGTTTCCTGACGCACATCACAGTCGGAATCAGTCTGCGTTGTCTTGCCTATGATTCAGTCTTCATAACACTTACTAATGAATTGATATCCAATTTGCGTTTTATAAAGGTTGCAAATAATATACTGCTTAGTAGTATAAATTAGTCATTACAATATACTTCATAAAAGTCATATAGATAGTCACGATTCTGCGCAAAACACAAAACAGGACAACACAAAATAACAAAAAAAAGTTATTATAATAACATATGAAACAAAAAAAAAGATTCTTGACAGCTGATGTAAAAATACGAACGAAATAAATCAAGATTCGGAATAACCACACACTTTTCTTGGAATAATCTGCATTCATTCCGGGCCGTAACACATTCTAGAATAACTGTTATTTTAATTCCGCAAATCATTATTGCGGTACAGCGGTTTCTTCATGAAAAATACACCAAATCGAGGCTATCGGGCCGTCTACTTTCAAGCGGAAAACCGCTGTAAAATAATACCGACTTGCGGAACTGGAATTTTATTTGCGGAGCATGCGCAGAACAGTGATTAGGTCTAATCTTCGCTTGATAACAAGAATAAACGGTTTCGGCTAAGAAGCTTGAAGTTAAAACTTTAAAAGGGGAAACTGTGTCTTTGAATTTAAATAGAAGAACAAGTATAAATCGTGGTTGTACATTTAAATTGTACTCAAGTTTTTGAGGCCTTGGGTTCATTAGTTTGTTTTTTAAAAAATGTTTAATATATTGTAAAGGCCCTATATTTCAATCTTTTCGATCTCAATCGACTTTTCATTTGTCTTACAATGATGATGAAAACGATGATTTTAAAAAAAACTTATTACTTACGTATATTAATGTAACTTTTTTATGTTGATTTTTGAAAAAGTTTCCACGAAAAGTGAAACACTGTAGCAAATCATTTAGTTTGAATGTCACTTGATTGCATTTGGGGTCGAAAATGTTGAAATTTCAGAAATCTGGAACAGTATATTATTTTTTAAAAGATAACTAAATTGTTAAATTAATATGTATGCTATTATAAATGTATCATGATAGACGCTTTTATATAAACAGTTATTAAAGAATTTTTATTACAGTAGAATTGTCGAGTTGTTTGTGGGTTAACAAAATAATTTTTTACGAGGTTTTAGCTTTCTATCAATAAGTTATTAAAGGCATACACCAATAACTTCGAAATAGTTCAGGTAATGTTTTAGTTTTTCCGATTCCTTTAAATGCGTGCATGAAAGTGGAGTGATGCTGTGCTCCAAGGAAACGCAGTAGCTAAATAGACTTAACACCTAAATAAAGTTTATTATTATTATTATTATTATTATTATTATTATTATTATTATTATTATTATTTACCAGTTAACAATACCTCAGGTGCTTCTGTGTGTTTTTGGTGCGATGTCGTTTAGGCCTATCGTGCTATCGTCGCACCGAACTCAATAGGGAGTTTAAGATATGAGGACGGCGACGCCGACGACGACGGCTCAGAAAAATTATACTTCTGATTTGCTGTCTACTTCTTTCTGCGGGTCATTAGGTTTTT
>JAOCPT020690641.1:0-16710 GCA_026546935.2 Palythoa grandiflora
CTAATCCGTCGCAGGTTAGCCCCCAGCAGAAGCTGGTACTCATTTTACCAACCTCGGGAGGATGGAAAGCTGAGTCAGCTTTTGCGGAAAAGGTCACACAAATGTTCAACACTCGGATGAGCCGGGAGTTGAACCAGCTGGGACCTTGTGGTTAGAAGGTATGCAGAGATCTTACCACTGCGCCAACCATGCGCCAGTCAGACCTTCACAATATGGAAAAACATTTGAAGTGTCCCGTTTTGGAAATAAAACACGTGTAATAATTTAATGGCTTGGTTTTGACGTCAAGTATAAGTGATTTTTGCAAGAGTTGCATTGTAGGAAATCTCAAAGTTTTCAAAACGGTAGGAAGAATACATATTTTCGGAGGGGGAATCAACCAAAACCGCGAGAATCTGTTTTTACATCAATTTGTTGGTGTGGTTGAACACAATTTCGAAGTTTTACTCTTTTAGTCTTTATTTCTAAACAAGATAATTCATATTATCCAGGTATAAAGAAGTTTGCGACTACAATTTCAACAACGGTGGTTTTTCAGGCCGTACTGGCCACTTTACACAGGTTTGTAATGATACTGTTTTCTTCATTTCAATGTTTTGTTTTGTTTGTAAATTCTGGACGATCGATTTGCAATCAATAAATTTTATATATTCTTGAGGCGATTGGAGGAAACAGGCAAGTATTTAAGGTTAAAATTAAAATATGATTTATAAAGATCAAGTACAGTAAGATGTGCTTCTGTCGAAGAAACGAGAGCACGGATATGTTGCCGCCGTTATGAACAGAGATAAAACCTCATAAACAAACAAAACCTTTTATTACGTTTACCATATAAATAGGTTCCAACTTTTGATAAGCAAAAAGATGATTTTGACGGCAAGCCAGTAAAGTATTTGTGTCTGGTTGCAACAAAGTGCTTTTGAGATACCTCCAGAGATTTATTTCTCTAGGAAAAAAAAAAGGATGAACGCTATAGGTAAAATCCACCAGGAGCCATGCTCCAATGTAAGATGATCTCGTGTTACCAGAACAACACGATTCGTGAACCTCTGTCCAAAATGAACAAATCTAGCTATAATTTTAGACATACTCGTGTTTTTTATGTTTCGGCGCCTACGAAAACAAAACTTATCGCAAAATGTTTAGTTTGAAAACTGTTGTGATTTTTTTGAGATTTACTGCTAGTCTAATACTATTTAGACCTTTTGAAAACATTAATAAAGTTTATTCTTATTCCTACATTCACTCTTGTCCTTATTCTTGCGGGTCCCTTATACAAAATAAATTGTAGCCTATCTGGAAATAATTAAAAACGCGCACCTAACCGTTCAATTTTGCCACAGGTGGTGTGGAAAGGCAGCCGGGAACTTGGTGTAGGAGTTGCAACAGTAAAAAAAAATTGGGGCATGAAGTGTTCCTATGTAGTTGGGCGGTACAAACCTGCTGGAAACATGATGGGTCGATTTAGGGAAAACGTTGAAAAAGGAAGTTACAACGGATGTTTATGTAGAGGTGAAGAACCTGATTGCAACACTGGTGGTGGTGGCGGTGATGGTGGTGGTGGTGGCGGTGGTGGAGAGGGAGGAGGAGGAGAAGGAGGTGGTGGTGGAGCTGGTGGAGGAGGTGGAGGAGGAGGGGAAGGGGAAGGGAGCAACTGCAAAGATCAAGATGACAGGTGTCCAAATTGGCTAAGTTATTGTAATTCAAATGGTTATGTTAAGGAGAATTGCAAGAAAACTTGTAATAACTGCGGTGGAAGTGGAGTGGCAACTCATGCTCCTACTAACCAAAATGAACGTTTTTCAGCATATCTGAAAGCCTGTAAAGATGTCAGGTTTTACCCAATTGACGTGAATCTGGTGTCAAATGAAAGCTTGGAACAGTAGTTTTTCGTGATAATTTTTTCTTTTTAGAGGTGATATGCACTTTAAATACTTTAAGTCAAAAATAGAAGATATATTAAGTAGAGTAAAGCTCAGCCCTTAACCTTTCGTGCGTTCAGTGTAGCTTTGCAATCGCATCGCCTTGCACAAACGGCGGAGGGCAGATCTAAAATCTGTAAATAAGTGGAGGACTAGCACCTCGGCCATTACCAGAATTTCATTATTATTATCTTTGAGTGAGTTGCAATCAGCTATTTCACACATATACACGTTTTTTTATAAGAACCAGTAAATTTTGCCACCTAAGGCACATTGGTTTCAATTTTTGGGCGACTTCAGCCTCGATTTGTTCTTAAATTGTTCTTATTTTAGTGAGCGGTTTTTATTGAAGAAAAAAACATATTAAAACAAAGTATTGGAAAATGAAACGCCTTGCGCCACACATGTATTGTACGGCTGAATTAGAGGCAAACTACTTTTATTGTTTGTTGAGCAGCCTTTACAGTGAGTTTTAGTCATTTTTATAGCACAAAAACTTTTCTAGTTATGAAGCCTCAGCCTGAGCTTGTTCTTGAATTGTTCTTAAATTTTGGCAAAATTGAGCCTCGTTCTTATAAAGTTGTTCTTATATAAAAAAAAAAATTGTTGCTACAAGGACAAATATCTCCGAAGGCCATAGCTATCGCGTGAGACTAGAAGCCAGAACTGCAGGCAAAAAAACTTCTTTCAAGTTTCGGAGAATTTTTAATATTTAAAAAACATGACAGTCTCTTGTATATCTGGTGGTAAAGAAATTTGTTTGTCCTACGAGTCTTTTCGAGATGTAAACGAAATAGCAACCTTAAAAGCCTTCATGCTGAGAAAACGAGACTATTGCTATCAAAATATATTGCTATTTAAAATTGAATAGCAACAAATACTTATAGAACTGTGTAAAATTCAATGGTGTAAAACAGCGAATTATTGGAATGGGTACAAAAGCGGGAAAATTAGTAGATGTGGAATCGAACTTTGGAACAGGCACAAAACTTGCATGAGTATTTTCTTGAATTCAAACCGGAAAGGAAATCAACAAATAACCTGCGATACGGTTTTGATTTGTATTACAGCCATTTTACGGTTTTTGTTTAAAAATGTTTCTTTCTATAACTCTCCCCTGCCTTCAACAGAGCAATATAAATTATTGAAGTACATATTTCAAAGAATTTCAAAAGTTTCTTAATTAAAAAATCTTCAAAGTTTTGAATGTAATTTTATTGTAAATTACTAGTGAGTCAAAGTAAAAGGATCGAAATTGGATAATATTTTTTTCATTTTCAGTTTGAAAACGTGACAAAGACCTTTTGAAACATGTTTGACAGAAACCAACATCTGGTAAGGACCCTGTTTGCGCAACCTGGTAAAGGTGCCGCCAAAGAATGCTATCTTGTGATCACGATTCAAGCATTTAAAATAAGCGGAAGGGAAAATTTGCTATTTCGTTCTGCTATTTGGAACAACTTTAACTGCTAACGATGCGTGGCTGTGCACGGCAGCTTGCTATTCTTCTAAGCGTTCTACTCTTTCTATTAGGTGAGTTTCACTTCACTTCCAAAAGCATATATTGATATTTTTTAAATTTCTCTTCGCCGTTTTTTTAATCGTATTAGCAAAACCCTGATGCACACATTTTAAGTTCAGTTGAAAATGTTTCTCTACTTTGAAGATTTAGTATACTTAAAGAATTTCCATCCTTTTTAATTTAAGGCGAGATTAAGGCTATGAGTCAGACTAAACTAACTTAAATCTGTTAATTTTTTTTAACTGAACTGATTTTTCAAGTTCAAACGGATATTGAAGTGCTTGAGTTGGCGTTCAACTGAAACAAAAATCTGCTAGCCTTTTGCCAACGTTAAACATGTACAAGCGAACAAACATTCTATTGAAAACGACGAAAAAAACTAACTAACCGAATTGCGGAATCGGGAACGCCCATCTCTGTGTTAAAATACTATTTAGTCAGTAGCTATCGCTAAACGCCCAATAGGATACCAAAGCTGACCGCTTATAAGCCCACCCGGATATAAGCCCTCCAGTTTAATAGCTCGCCCAAAACCCCTTATGAGCTTTTATAAGCCCAGGTCTTTATTGCGGGATTTTATGGTATTAGAAACTGTGTTGCCAGCAAAAGATATGAACACGCTCTTTTATCTTTTGCAGGTGAATTGATTCAAGTAGCGAATGGTAGGTTCATACGAATATGTACAACAATTTAATGCTATAACCAATGAAAACAAAACAACGGAACTAAGAAAAATTTTCTTTGCCGAATTATGTGGAAGATTTGTTCGAAAGAATCTTACAAACAAAAATTTCTTTCTATGGATGTTTAACTTTGCTGCATGTAAAACAGCATATACATGCTTTTTTTTATAAGAACCAATAAATTTAGCCGAGGCCCATTGTTCTTAATTTTTTGGAGATTTCAGCCTCAATTTGTTCTTAATTTGTTCTTTTTTTGAGCGGTTTTTAATGAAGAAAAAAAAATGAAACGCCTTACGCCACACCGGTATTGCATGGCTGAATTTAGAGGCGAACTACCTTCATTGTTTGTTGAGCAGTCTTTACAGTGAAATCTTTTTATGTTTTATGCTGTATCGCTAAGTTTTAGTCAATTTTCTACCACAAAAACTTTCCTAGTTATCAATCCTCAGCCTGAGCTTCTTCTTAAATTTTTCTTAAATTTTGGCAAATTTGAGCCTCATTGTTCATATAAAATTGTTCTAATAAAGTTGTTGTTATAAAATAAAAGCGTGTAGTTAAATTATTCAAAAGAAAACCTAGTACGACTTGATCAGATTTAATCTGTGGCACTGAGGAAGTGTGACTGACACAACAAGCGCAAAACTAACCGGCCGTCATAGCAAAATACGCTGGGAGGGTAAGACAGGAGAAAGATCTATCAAGGCAAATCAATGTAGAGTAATTATAAAGTAATACATATCAGACCCGTACGTAGTGGAGATGCACCCCTGTCCCTCACAAGATTGAGCGAACGATTTTTGTGTTTATTGTTTTTTTATAAAAAGTACGTTCAAATCTCAATAAGCAAAAGTTGAAACCTGAGAGAAAATGTCAGAAAGTTACAGACAGCTATGTCTTGTATTATTTGCAGTGATAACAGGTGAAACCATACAAACTTGCCCACCTTAAGAATTAATATTGAAAACAAATCCCTGTCAATACGAATAGCTTGTCTAAAAGAGGCAAATTGTCGCTATTTAAATAAAAAAAGTATACTTAGATATTTACCTACTTCAAAACTCTCAGATTTGCCGACCGAGATTAAACTAAAACGCGATAAATATGTATTTTCACACAATGCGCTGCATATAATTGATATGTAATACTATCCATGCAAGACGGATCTTATCTCAAGAATTATAGCAGTTCCACTAAATAGGATTTGCTTCTTCATTTTGTTCTAACAGTGGCTAGAAAGAAATCCAATTTGTGTAAACTACACGTTTTTTTTTATAAGAACCAGTAAATTTTGCCGAGGCTCATTTTTCTTAATTTTTTGGCGATTTCAGCCTCAATTTGTTCTTAAATTGTTCTTATTTCTGTGGGCGGTTTTTAATGAAGAAGAAACAAAATAAAAAAATAAGGGAATGGAAAATAAAACTCCTTGCGTCACACATACATTGTACGGCTGAATTTAGAGGCCAACTACCTTCATTGTTTGTTGAGCAGTCTTTGCAGGGAATCTTTTTATGTTTTATGCTGTGTCGTTAAGTTTTAGTCAGTTTTCTACCATAAAAACTTTCCTAGTTATCAAGCCTCAGCCTGAGCTTGTTTTTAAATTGTTCTTAAATGTTGGCACATTTGAGCCTCGTTCTTATAAAGTTGTTCGTATCAAAAAAAAGCGTGTAGTTGCGTTGAGCTGACGTGATATAACAAGTATTTTTTGTCTCCCACTTAAGCTGTTTATCGGATCTCGAATACTGACACCTGTGTACAGCTGTCCTGTGAATAATTATGATCTGATGACGCTGAGAGGGGAAAGTCGTCATCTTATGAACTAATATTTGGTCGCAGCTTTAAAACGGAACGCGGAAATGGTAAAAACACTAAAGCGAATTAATGAATCGCGGAAGTTTTTGTTAAAGGTTTAAACGGGCTCAACGTTTTATTCTGCATGTCTGCCTGACGACCGCTTATATGTAAGCATTGACTTTTGCTTCTGCTACCAGCCGAGTATTATATATGTAGTATACTGGCAACATCTAGATCAGTAGAGTCAGGGCTGATATAGAAAAGTTTCATAATGTCGGGATGCTGTTGTGTAATTTAACGAACTGGGTTGTACAATATACGAATAAACCAATATTAAAATTTCGGCATGGAAAGAATAGTTTATTTCTTTTGTTTAATTCCCATAAGCCTTGGACTCAAGTTAGACTTTTAATATACCGAACTTGGTCTTTAGCCTTGCTGGAAATAAAAGAATTGTTTATATATAGCTAGCCTTAACACCTTTAAACCAAAAAACGATAACAAAATAACTTAAGCATGACGTGTAAACTTAAAAATGAATATTTACATCCTTAACAAACATAAAAGTGTACGTAATCGCATTGTCAAACTAACGTTGTAGCTAGCCGCATCCGTATTTTTAATTGCATTAAAATAGAACATGAGTGAGTGACAATGTATTATCAAATTTCCTGTTCCGAGAGCCTTCGAATGTATATATAACTTGGAGAATTTTCCTGCTGAGGCTTGATAACTAGAAAAGTTTCTGTGGTAGAAAATTGACTAAAACTTAGCGATACAGCATAAAACATAAAAAGATTCACTGTAAAGACTGCTCAACAAATAATGAAGATAGATCGCCATTAAATTCAGATGTACAATACAAGTGTGGCGCAAGGCCTTTCATTATCCAATACGTTTTATTTTGCTTTTCTTCAATAAAAACCAGTCACAGAAATAAGAACTGAACTAACCAAAAAAATTAAGAATAATGAACCTCGGCAAAATTTACTGGTTCTTATAAAAAAGAGCGTGTACATCGTTGCCGATAGTAAAGTCCAGTTCTACTTTTCGCAATGATTTTAGTTACAAATTTCAAGTTGCAGGAGCCATTGTGCCGTGTAGCACGCCCTTCGCGACTTGTCTCGCAACAAGTTGCACAAAAAATTGTCTCGTGTAACATCAGCTAAAGACTTTACGCATTTTTTACGAACAACTGAACTCAATTTGCCAAAATGTAAGATTTTGATCAATTTAAAACCAAGCTCAGGCTGAGGCTTGATAAGAAAAAAAGCTGTAATGGTAGAAACTGAAATTGGCCGAAACTCGCCTTACTTAACTTGTAGCGGTACAGCTTTTAAAAACAGAAAAAGATTCACTGTAATTAAATTGTCTGGATCTAAAGACTGGACAACAAATTAAACATTGATTGAAAGTAGTTCGTCTCCAAATACAAATGAGGGAGGCGTACGTTTTAATTTGTTTTCCAATGTCTTGCCTCTATTTTGTTTTTGTTTTTTTACTTCATTAAAATTGCTGAAAGTAAAAAGACTAAATTTAAGAACAAATTGAGCTCAAAGTCGCCAAAAAATTAAGAACATTAAGCGTTTGCAAAATTAGCTGTTTCTAAATCTAAAAATAGCGCGTAATATTTGATAACAATTTTGTTTTATTTTGAATAAGTTGACTAAGCACAACCTATCCTCGTGCGTCAAATCACCACCGCCGCACTCATTAACACACAGAGCTGTCATAGTTTATGTCATAACATTGTTTTTGTTGTTTTTGCCTAATAGATTTCTAAGACAGAAGCAATTTTAGTTGTGATAATATTAATGATAAAAATATAATAATCATAGCTTTCACCGAAGAAAACGTCGGATCTAAAATTACACGATTCAAAGGCAAAACAATACACCGAACACTACAGTATGAGAAATTGTACTTTTAAATCGTATATCTCTCACAGAATACAGTGAACCGGAAGATATGACACCAGTCATTTCTTATACATCGGTAAAGGTAATTTATTTCTTTTTAATTTTAAAAATTTCTTTTTCAAGCGTCTAAAATTGCGTAATCGTATCGCTGCCAAATCGATTTAAAAGAGAAATTTGTAGAAAACTTTTTCCAAATATAAACGAGAAGCAAATATTAGTTTGCGAAAACTTTCAAATACATAGGTTTAAAAATACACTACATATCTAATCTCGTTTATTGAGACAGGAAACGAAGACAGCGAGTGGGACGAAACAGACGTTGTATGTCAATAAAATATACAAATCGTTTTGACTTTCCGACTTGGATAAAACAATCAATGTAGCGTGATTTTTTACGAGAACCAGTAAATATTGCCGAGGCTCATGGTTCTTGAGCTTTTGAAGATTTTAGCATTAATATGATTTTAATTGTTCTTATTTTAATAAGCGGTTTTCATTGAAGGAAAAACAAAATAAGAACAAGATGTTGGAAAACGAAAACGCCCCCACCACACTTGTATTGTACGACTGAATTTAGAGGCGAACTAATACCTTCGTTGTTTGTTGAGCAGTCTTTAGGCTTAAATTACGTACCATGAATCTTTTTATGTTTTATGCTGCATCACTACGTTTAATCAGTTAATTTTCTATCACAAAAGCTTTCCGAGCTTATCTTTTTCTTAAATTGTTCTGAATTTTTTTTTCAAATTCGAGCCTTGCTGTTCTTATAGCTGAATTGTTCTTATAGAAATACATGTATATCTGAAATGTTAAACTTTCCGTTTTAGCCGCATAAACGTTTCTTGAACTCGATCGATCAAGTTCGTTTGAAAAATAGATTTCTTCGAAATGGCAGTTTTAACCATTTACCGATATCTACTCTATACTCTATATGGTCCCACTACCTAAAAAAACATTTTATGAAAACGTACAAATTTTAACTTTTAACTGAATTAGTTATGAATACAGAATGTGGTAAGGGTGGTGTTTTAAGTTGCAGGGAAATACATTTTAGGACATATAATGTTTTTTTGTTATTCAGCAAACATGCCACAATTTCCACTATGACACTTATGTAAATTAAATTTGATTTCTTCCGTAACACAATATCTATTACATTACAAAATTTCGTCTGAATCATGAAGGTTATTGAAGTTTCGGCGTTTTTCTAGTGTTTTGATTTCTTTCTATTTGAATCGGAAAAAGGAATCTTTGGAAAAAATAGAGGAATAGGGATAAATACCTGAGTGTTTTGATCAAGCTACGATGCTAAGTTTTTCAGAACTTTTCCTTTATTCTTCTTGTTTTCCTGGCTGAATGACAATATTTTATTTTCTATAACGTGTCAATTGTTTCAGGCTTTGTAAGTTGGTAGTTCTACAAAGATAACATATTAAACGAAATCTAAAGAACACTGTTAATTTTCGAAAAAGCGCCCGGATAGCTATTCATGAAAATTAGCAATAACGTCCTGGCTGGCAATTAATGTTAAATAACCAATCACAAATTTATTTGATTTTAGCAACCAGTAAAGGCAATATTACCGAACATCCATATGTATTCCTCAATTCAGATCGTTTGCAAAATTTCTGTTTCTTTTGATAATGCATATTCGTTCATCATGCTATATATTTATCTAAATTTATCGAAAAACATTTGTGGGTCTAAATCAAATATTTTGTGAAAGTACAAATTATTAAACACTTCTGAAACTTTGATGAAACGCTACAAAAAAAATAAAAACCGAGTGCTGAAAATTTATTTGCAGCTTGTTTCAGAATCTACTGTATGCTAAAATTTCCATTCAAACTTTTGGCTGACGTCATGCACTGTCATGTTTTTACGGGTCAGAGAGTCAACGAATCTTTTTCTGTATATACAATCAGTCCACTTTATTAGCTCTCTCTATAGCTAACTAAAGACTACACCTCTTATATATTTTTTCCAGGCTGTTTTAAGATATTACGAGTAATTTTCTCATCGTACCGGATTCTAATTTTTAGCTGACTAGACAGACTTGATGAACTTTTTCTACAACAGAATTATGATAATTCAACAGTTCATAAATTCGAAAACTACGACCATAAACCTAAAGGCTATTGCGTTACTTAAAATGATTACTCAAACTGTGTGTTTAGTTATCTATCTCGATTCTTAAAAGCATTCTACAGCATTTCCTAGTTTAGAAAACAAGTAAGCTGCAATTTTATTTGAAACATTTTTAAGGTAAAACACAGAAATCAGTGTTTGTGATTCACTCAGAAAAAATCACCGTTTTTATTGAAATAAGAATACTCTTAGTTGTTTATATTTCTCAAAATCTAGCTAGTTTTCTCTGTTTCTTTACGACGTCATAATCACGTAACTTCTTAGAAAAGCTTATTCCTGCAGATGAAGTAGAATAATACAATGTGGCCGTTTGAAACGGCGGCGTGGTTGGCGCAGTGGTAAGGTCTCTCTGCCTTCTAACCACAATGTCCCCGGTTCGATCCCCGGCTCAGCCGAGTGTTGAACATTTGTGTGACCTTCTTTTCCGCCAAAGTTGGCTCAGCTAGCTTTCCATCCTCCCGAGGTCGGCTAAGCTGCGACGGATTAGTGTCCCGTCCAGGGGGTGTCAATGACTCTCATCCGCTTAACACTACAGAAACCGGAGATAAGCACCGGCTCCAATAGACTATTTCACAGTTCCTGAAAGGTAGCCAAGCCTCTACATGAAACCGAGGCGAAGGTTGACCAGGCACAGTTAGAGAAGTGGAAATAATTATCGTAAGAAAGAAACTTATTAGCATGTCTATTATTTCTACTTCTCTAACTGTGCGAGGTCAACCTTTGCCGCTCGGTTTCATGTAAAAGCTTGGTTACCTTTCAGGAACTGTGAAAAGGTCTATTGGCCACAATCTGTTTTGTTTCTTTGTTGATTTATTTGTCTTGACAGGGAGCAGTGGAAAATCTTGATTTTTAGCGTACAAACTGTACTTCCATGGCATTGGAAGTCCTTACCATTTGCTTTAATAACAAACTTATGACGTGCTTTCTCTCACAACTGTCTTACTTCTCTTACTGTAGAAAGACATCCGGTTAAGTGAAACTAATTGAGCTGTTTTGCTTTTAGGACACACGCGATCTCAGTTCGAAATTCATTTTTAAAAAAGCTGCCAGATAGGATAGAGTTGGTGTTTACAATGAACAGATCAGCTGAACAACTTTATGTGACTGGAGCCTCGTTTGCAAGAGCTTTACCCATGATCCTTATCACGCTTGCAGCATTTGTAGGCAATGGCCTGATACTGGTGTCTGTGACTCGAACCAAATCGCTCCGAAGAACTCCCGCAAATGCTTTCGTTGTCAATCTCGCCTTGAGTGACATTTTAGCGGCAATACTGGTCATGCCTGTTACCCTGATAACTGTTATGTATCAAGGCCATTGGATATTTTCAGAGGGTTTTTGCCAGGCGGAAGCACTTTTGGTTGTGTTGTTTTCAAATGTGACATTCCTTACCCTGGTATTCTTCAGTGTCTATCGATATTTGTTAATCACATCCAAACTAGGATATACCCAGGCATATCTTTGGAAAAGAGTTCAACTCTCACTTCTAGCAATTTGGATTTTTAGCAGTGTGTTCAGCTTCCCTCCTCTGGTAGGGTGGGGAAAATTTGCCTACCTCCAACATTACCAAATGTGTACTTTGGATTGGAGAATTGACAAGTCGTACGGGATAGTGTTAATGGTTTTTGTGTTTTTTATCCCGCAAAGTTTGATGATCCATTCGTACTATGGCATTTTTAAGTTTATAAAAGCACATAATCAGCGGCTTTTAAGAGGCTTTAGTCTTCGGTCAAAGAAAGTTTTGCCAGCACGTCCACGTCAAATAAAGGTGATGGAATTAAAACAGAATAATACAAACTTGAACCTTCCAGGCCAGATAGATTTTGAATCTTCATTTTCTCATTACTCTTCAGATGTACATGTTGACAATCAGCTTGACACAAATTGGAAAGAATATGGAAAAGACAAGCTTGAGAAGGACAATAAGTGTTCTGGATCAAAAAGCGTAGAGAGCAGAACGACAAAAAACCAGTGTATACAACTACATCAGGATGATCTAAAACCGAAAGAAAATAACCAAGAAAAATTTGAAAATATCAATGAATGCCAGTCCAGGATAAAGCGTTGTAGCTCCTCTACAGCAGATTTACCGACAAATCTAAATAAATTTCACATAGAAAAGGTTAAAAGAAGCAATTCGAAAAACACAAGAAAAATAGACCGTGAAACAAAACTGGTGCGAGTCCTTCTGGTAACTGTTGTTACGTTTTACGTATGTTGGCTTCCTTTCGCTACGGATAGCGTACTGCAAGTGCTTGGGTACTTGACAGAAAGGCCAGCGTATTTTCAGATGATCTCATTCTGGATGGCTTCAGCCAACGCAGTGTGTAATCCGATTATTTATGTCCTCCTGAACAGTCAACTTCGAACTGCGTTCTTTGAGACTTTAAGAAGTATAAAGTTGTTGTTTTTGTGTTCAAAGCCTTGCTAGCAACTAATTTTTTTTCCTCTTCTTAATTAGATTTTTAAAAAAAGCCTAAAAATTTATGATATTGTAGTTACTAAAAACTCAAACTTTTTGAACTTATGAATCACCTTCTAGGGCATGCAAATTTCGTACAGCAAACACAGTTACAAGGTTTTCCAAGTTACCCGTGTTGAATGACTGAGCAATGAAGCAATTCACTTGCTCATTAAAGGAGGGATGTTTTGCCTGTATCTACGTTTATAGAATGCTGATAGTATGTGCGTGTTGATTGGTCAACAGCGCGTTTCGATTGGTCATAGCGCTATGAAACACGAAAATGACGTGTGGGCTTCCTACAAGTTGTGAGAATTTGTGCTTTCATTATACGAAAAAAGCTAACCGTGCTTTGTAGATCATTGTTTAATTTCTTTATAAAAGAACAAAAATTCTCCGTGACTTCATAGGCTGGTGAAAACCTTGGTAAAGTTTTTGAGAAGTATGGGAATGTAATGTTAATAAAGTTTTGTCATTGTCATTGTCATTGTCAAAATGTTGCAAATTGCGACAAATTTTTTACAAAGTGCGACGATTGTTACAAAGTGCGACAGTACACACTGCGTGTGTGTGCTTTTACCCAAATTTGATAAATTTCGATGCGGTACTGCGGTTTCTATATTTTTGTTGCGCAGTATATTTTGTTCCGCTTTTGGAACCCCCTCTTTATTAAGGAGAGAGAAAAGTTCACGAATATTTTCAGATTTTTTAAAAGAGATTTTAAAAAGGGGAAAAATTGGATGGGAACCTGCAATTTTTAGGAAAATGAAGACTTTTTTATTTCTGATGAAGCTACAATATTAATTTTGAAGTTTATTCGGAAAATCTAGATTTTTGGATTTCTGGTGAAGCTCCAATATTAATTTTGAAGTTAATATCGGATAGGCAAACACTAAACCGTCCGCTCATCTACAGCAACACTTTTGCTTGGTCGCTGGAGGGACGGTTTGATGCTTATCCTCTGGCTCAATTTGTTCCTTCCTAAAATCTCCCTCCAAACTCCCTCATTATCCACCAAAATTCTAACTAGACGGTCCCCTTAAATTGATAAGTAATTGTGTTCAAAGTATTCATGAAAGTAAATGAAAAACTACAAAACATTACGTTGACTTGTGTAAGTGATTGCATGGTTACTGAGGGTCAAAGTCGTTTTACATAAAATTGCATGTTTAAATGTTTGTTTTCAATCTGAGCAGAAAACGTTAGTTTCGCTAAACTTAATATCAATTTTACGACCTAAAATTTTTTTCTGGTACTGGAAGTATGATTGTTGTGCTTTGATGCTCAGTGCTTTAATTAATTTAAAAACCGTTTGTGAATACAAACTTGAAATTGAAAAGAGTTACCTAACAGTTTAAATTGTTTATTATTTGTGAGCCTCAAACTATTCAAACTTACATTGTAAGTTAACAATTGTAAATTTTGCTTAACAAGCTTTTCAATCTGCTTGAACGAGCATGCGATTTCTTAGCACAACAGTGTACATGTTCATTCACAATTTAATATCAGTTCCCGCTCAAATATTTTTGTCTTGCTTCGTCGCAGAACACTAACTCTTTTCACAAGTGCTGGTATGTTGCTAAGCATTATTCCAAATATGGAGTTTATTGATTGTTCGGTTAGCTTGTCACAGAGACGTTCTTATGAAATGATGTAAGCGGTCAACATGGAGTCATAGAGTAAACTAGTCAGTTGGTTTCAAGATGAACAGGGCTTGGCACCAGATCACGGGCTCATTGACCGAAATACACTGCCATTGACCTGAAATATACAATGACACGACCAACAAGCATTGAAACAATATTTGGGTGTTGTCGCGCAAATGGGACTTGCCCTTTCGCCATACTTGACAGAGAAACACAGATCACCTGTTAACCCTTCAATTGCTATCCTAAATCGTTCAATACGATGCCCTATGGAAAAGTTTTAATTGCAGTGGTAACCCTAACCGTTGCGGGAGTGGCAGCTTATCTCTTGTTTAAACCCGAAGAAGGGGGAAATTTTTTTGGTCCAAGCAAAGCTCGGAGGCACTTGAATCTTGACTTAGGAACGGATTTGACTAACCTTCAATTCCCTGACGAGTACCATGCAACGGGTATCTTATCACTGCCCACCAGCGAAGTAAATGAACCGTTTGAAATATGGTATAGTAAACCAGCTGACAAAAGCAGAATAGATTACTATGGAGGTAAGTCCGTAATTTTAATTCTTTCCGCACAATTTAGTGTATAAAATACATTGTTTTTAATTTGAATACTGCAATTTGCTTCATGGTACCCGCCGCAAAAAGTCCTACCATTTGATTTGACACTGTTTTAATCATTATATAAAACGCGTTTGAATAAAAGTGATTTATCGACAACCTTAAATGTAACTTCTGCCCTCAAGTTTAACTTGACAGAGATGCAAAATTATGGAGTTCTGAAGTATTGTAATTTTTCTTTGTCCAATTCAAATTTAATCAGGTTTCTCAAACATTTTTGGTTTGTACTTTCATTAAATTTCAGGAAAATTTCCTCTGAAAAGAAACGTTTTTATTATGAAGAAATACCGGACAATAATTCAGCGTTTTTGAATGGCAAAAGTGAAAGCAAAAATTAAGGGGCAATGCATGGCCGTGAGGTGTAACTTTCTCGAGTCATGCTCCAAATTCATCTTTAATTTGTACAGTGTTGGTAAACAAACATGAGACTAATCAAATGAACCAGGGAATAACATAGATAAAAAGAGATCTAAAATCTTAAGAAATATTCATAATGCTTCAAACATTGGAAACTTTTACTTTATATATTATGTGCTCTGCTGGAAAATGTGTTTGTATGTCTTTACGGATAAATCGTTACAGTATCTATTTGGCTGGCGTCATTACTTAATCTCGTCCGTGGTGATAATTATGTATCTCCCAATTTAAAGATACAGTAAGACCCGCAAGTATGAAAGTGGTTTTTAAGAATTTGTTAGGCTAAAACTTGCCAGTTAGATCCCCTTTATACAAAGAACCTGTTGAGCCTAAAATTTGAAACAGCTTCTTAATTGTCTAAAATGTGTTAGAGCTTAGTGTAATTGGACAGTGCATCAATATAGTACATACATGTTATATTCTGAAGGAAGCCTTCAAAATTCATGTGATCAGTGCTTCAGTTTTTCTTATTATAGTTATTCTTATATAAATGCTTATTTAAAATGTAGATTTTCAATAGGGAACAGACTGAATACTACTATATTTTATTAACTAATCATTTATTTATTTAATTAACTCCGATGGGGTGACCAGTGTCCATTATGTGGTTGAAGACTGCTGAATTTTGAGCCTAAATGATGCTAGGCTTCTTGTTTTGTTTAAGTTTCGCTGCTTAGTTTCTCCAACGTAAGTGTAATGCAACTTACATGGGAGAATCTAAACAGTTACTAAATGCCTGATACAAACAGCTGTTCACATGTTTAGCTATATTTTAAAATTTTGCAAAACCATCAGTGCGCATGTTCTCTCCAGGTTCATCTCAAGGATCCTCAAGGATCCTCAAGGATCCTTTTCACACTTTGGCCATCTTGGATTGAGAACGAGGCTGGACGGGCAGAACAAAGAAAGGATGGCATCAAGAGTCTAGGTTGAAATTGTTGGAATATCTTTCAAAAGTAGGTCTGAATTTTGCTAAAAATAGGAAAAACAAGAAAGCTACGTTTGTGCATTGGGTATCCAGCCTCGTTTTAAATCCAAGATGGCGGAAACATGAAAGAGGTCTATGTTATACTTGATGAATACTAACTTTGCAGGCGAGGTTAAAACAATCCAGCGTGGCGATCTGTCTCATCATGGCATGTACTTTAAGATCGTGCCAAAGTATTCTTACAGAAACAAGAAACATTACGAGGGCTGCTGGAAAAGGTACGGCACGTCCGTCAGAAGGGTTGGAGCACAAAGTATTCTTCCGACTGATGCGCACTGGCCATTCACGTCCCGTTTGAGGGATTTCAAGGTGAGGAGGGTAAAATAACAAAGCAACTTAGTGAAATTGAAAATTTTCAAATCAGAAAAAAGCAAAAATAACTTTCTTTCTAACTTAATTATATTCAAGTTGCAAACTTCCATATAGAATCGTCTGAAGAGTAGAATCATATAGTAGTATATTACTACTACTAGTATCTATATCTTGCCAATAGATTTTATACTTCACTACTACTACTATACTCTATTACTACTACTATATCACTACTACTAGAGCTACGACTATTACTGCTACTACTATTACTATTACTATCACTATC
>JAOCPT020691088.1:0-16697 GCA_026546935.2 Palythoa grandiflora
TTGTTCTTACCACAGTTTGACGTCATCTGTTATCTATAACGGAACAGACGCACGCAAACATGGAATCTATTTGTTAAGTAGAACGCTAATAGATAATTTTATACAAACACAAGTTAGCGCATCTATTGCACTCCGTCTGAGTAAGGGCCTGTTGTTCAGGGTCTGCTAACATGCACCAGATTGAATCACGTAACCGATTTAAAATAGCACAGTCAAGAAAAGGGGTTTAACTTTGTGTTTGGTTTACATGCAAAACTGATAGCGCTATAAAGCCAGGTACGAAAGATAACATAGAAATATAAATATTATTTGAACACTCTCGCCTCGTTATTGGCTGCTGTTTTATTTTGTTTCATACAGCAGGTATTTTTTTATTTGTTACTTCTTCGATGTTATTAACGAATAAAATTTGCTTTAAACTGTCGTCCGCCATCTTCATGTCAAACCTGTTCAACCCCCAGATCGTGTTTACATGATAAAACTTGCTCCTAGTGCCCAGTTCAACTTCCCACTAAGCAAGGCTGAACCTGTTCCTGGGTTAAACTTCCTACCCGGGGCAGATTTGAACCTTAATGTAAACAGCAACAAGACGTGGTGTGGCGACCGGTTTATCCGCTTTCCAAATTAAACAGGGCTGAAGGTTCGACCTCGCTCATGTAAACAGGCCGTTACGGTAAAATGTGTCAACTAGGTTTTAAAATATTGTTTTTAAACTTGTAGGCCCAGCTGGATAAATGTGTTTCATTAAGGATATCCCTGGAATCCTTTATCAACTATGGAACCCCTGCGACACCCTTTTTCACTAGATAATACAAATGGTTCACTAAAAGTATCAACGATACCAAGAACGCAAGAGATCCGACTCAGCAACTTGCGCAACGCCTTTAGTGCCCCGACGAACGCGTCGCTTTGTTGCCACCCGAACGTTTACAGCAAAGATTCTCAACTTGTTCTGAGAGAGATTCGACAGCACGCTAACAGGCAGAGAAACCAAGCAAGATTTTCACCTTATTTCAACAAGCCTCTGCATCAGTCAGGTGAGCTAGGCCTAAAGTAGGGATTTATGTTTTTGTAAGTGTGTGAGGGTCCCAGACGGAACTTGCATATTTTATAGTTGAGGTCTCACAAGGGAGAAGTTGGCCTGGGTTTGATCTGATCTGGGCAGTTGTACCTCTTAAGAGACCAAGAGAGCAGTTTGATTTGCCCGTTACGGCAGAAATGTGGCAATCCCACGTTAATTTGTTGTCTAGATCCACATCGAGATATTTGTGGGGTGTGACTGGGTTGGCCCATCATGGTGTTGGTGTAGTTGACAACACAGTCTTTCGTGTGAGTGACGATGAGTCGATAGCATTTGCTGGCATTGCCATTTTTCCACCCAATCAACTAGGTTGTTGAAATTGTCTTAAAGCACTTCAGCATCCTTGATGTTACTGACAATTCCAAACAAAGAAAAAAAACACTAATTAAATTAAGAAAGCAGTACACTCAAACATTCCAAACACCTGGTAGCACCTTGAAATATGAGAACAAAAAATGATTGCCAGCTTTCTGTCCTCAAAATGTAGGCAAGCGAGATGAGCTCAATCGGGCTTGATAGCAACTCTCAACGACCATAACCTGTGTTGAAGGCTTATAAGTGCCTAAAACTCGAGGGTTATGTTTATCTAACGGCTCAACTACGTACACCGAAACACAGGAGCTCAACACAAAACAACGATAGCACATGGTTTGCGGAAACTCATTCTCTTCAAACAAGCTGCTTCTCAGTATCTCTAAACTTAACTTTAATCCTAACCTGAAACAATTTCAAGACATCTCCAGAAAGAAAAAGTAGGTTAAAATTTATTTTGTATTTTTTATCTTTTATTTATTTCCACTATGTCTTGGTCAATTTATCAATTAAAATTGTTGCAAATTAACCCCAAATTATCATCTTCAATACTTGATTTTGTAATGAAGCACATAAACAGAAATTAAAATGCACTTTAGGCTGTTTATTCATCCAATTTACAATGTAAATATAATCTTAAAACGTTGAATATATGATGCGATTTTATAATACAATAATGAAAGTATAAATCGCATTCATTTCACGTTTTACGATTCTCTTCCATCAAACGTGCGAACGTATTGTTTCCACTTTACAATGAAACTGCGTGCATAGATAAGTACGCAATGGAACTTCACGGAAGGGGGAGAAGATCTTCTAAAACGGGTTCGGCCCATTGCTCTATTAAAATTTAGACGACTCGCCTATTACCCATTGAGACAATATGATAATGTGCTTAATGAAAAATTGTCAAGGTAACCGTAAGCGTTGGCGATCGAACCGCTGACAATGCTGGTGAAATGACAGGGATATGTCGCCGGTTGATCCCGGACGGTGTTGGGATAGTTAAGGATGGTTTACATATTCCTTAACTGTCCCAGCAATGCCTGGGATGAACCGGCGGCGCACCGGCGACATGTCCCAGTCATGTCTCAGCATTGTCGGCGGTTCGGTTGCCGGCGCTTACGGTAATAGGGAAACCTGCCTTTACGTTTAAAACCTATCCATGGATAACTTAGCGATGTCAAATTTAAATAACAATGAGATGGTTTTTTGTTTGGATACTTGCAGGAAACACAGGGAGACCAATTTGGGAGAGGGCTAAATCTAATGGGCCTCCCTACAGCCTCGTGGCTATCAAACAAGAACCAGTAGCGTTACAGCACACAGAAACACCCACTCGTCAGTTCCAAAATAACCAAAGCCAAGGCGAGACACAATACAGAAATGGTAGCCCCCCAAACCTTCTCGAGTACAACAGATCTCCATCCAAGGTCGAAGGTGCTTCAACAGTTTGCAAGATCCAACAAAGGATTCTTGCCAATGAGAAAAGGTTAACTTAGCTTTTTGCTAACACTGGGGCATATTTAAAGGTTTTCGGATAGTGGTTAGGCTAATTGCCTTAAACTGAAACAAAATAAATTGGCTGTTTCTGACATCATCCTACAATCGAAAACTGAATTCCTCCATTGTAATCAGGTAGGGAGAGTAAAATGAGTTATTCTGATAACCACGCGTGTACGGGAGAAAAGCGGATAATTCAAAACAAAAATTTCCGACAGAAATGTTCCCATTTAACAGTTTCATAAAAATAACAAACGTTTGTTACAAAGTATCTGCATTTTTACTTGATGCAAATAAAAAAGTTGTTAAAAAGAATGGCTCTGAATCTTCTAGATATACAAATGGACCAAAGAAGTAAACTACACACAGTTTATAAACACAAATGTCTCCTTAAGAATCTTTTTGAGAGAATTATAAATAACTCGTGATGTTTTGAAAGTTATCAATTTGGACTTGATTAACGTTAAAACACCTGTTTACTTATTTATTAGGAATTGTTCTTAGCATATTAATATTTGTTAAATTACATACCAAGTCATATATACATAGTTTAGTACTTTTTATATAAAGAGTCCTGTCCTTATCCCCACCGGCAAGGGCATAGAACCGTCTCTCCTCTGCCTCGCTAACACCCGTGCATTGCCCCATGTCAGTCCCCATCCCTGTATACACATTTCTTTTGAATGACGTTCTAAGAAGGGAAAAACAATAAATATGATATCAAAACTTTTTACGCCAAATGCAGAGAATAGTGAAATTCAGTATACTCGCTATGCTGCAATTTTAGGTTTTCCCCCATTGGTGCAGTTTGCATCCCTGACACATATTTGATGTTGCTTGAACAGGAAAAACGTCTGTGAAAAGAAATCCGTACACAATGAAAATTACGTGAAAAATTCGGGTAAGAAGAAAAGTAAAAACTGTATATAATTGCTAATCCGTTTACCTTTTTACACACTAGGAGTTAGCGATCCATAAGAATGAATCGATATTAATATTTGGCTATCTTCCTGACTGTTTATCTAGGTCAAGCCTGCTATCAGTTGGCGTGCACGGTTTTAGTTCTATCTTCAAATTATACTGTCAGTCCGCTTATCTTTATGTTGTTTTCGTTGGACTGTGAGATTTGTTTTGTATTCAGCATCAAGAATTGGTGAAGGAACAGCACCAACCAGGAAATTCTTGACCAATCCACACAAACAGTTACAGCAGCGAGCTATTACCCAGTACTATAAAGAGTGCAAAAAGACGCACAATATACCTCTTAATGAAAACCAAGCAGCAACAGGTAACGAAGTGAAAGGACTATAACTACGAATATATTTAAGTTGTTGTAGTTCTTTAATCAGAATTTTGCTTGTCTCTCAGTAAATCTGATATTTCACTAGAAAGATGTTTGGCAAAGTGACTCTGTTTACAAGGCACAACAGGCTTATGTCACATGTGACAAAGCCGTATTACGAGAAATCGTTACTCGATTTGCAAGGCACAACAGGCTCACAGTATGACTCACGGCGGTTTTAGGTTAAAACATCTCCTCGAACTATCCACCTAGATTCGTTGAAATAATTTTATTTGTGGTGAGTTACTTTCTGGTTTCAAAAAAGATAAGACGTTCCGTTTCTTCAGGGGCATAGCTAACCTTTAAAATCACGTGTTCCCACATTGAATATATAAAAAATTTGACATACGACTTACACTGTACAATACGGGTTGAAAACATGGCTGGCTACGCCCCTGTTCTTTTTCCTAACACCGATGTTTCTTCACGCGAAAAGTCGTGGGTTTTCTCACCTTGTTCAAGTTCTAACAGCAATAATGTTTAGCTATCAAAGGGTTAATTCATTATGTAAATCCTACAACAACATGTGTTTAGGTAGCATGCGTTCTTAAGTTTTTGTATGGAAGATTTACTCGATGAAATTTTCAATCGCGCACATGCATGCAACAATCTTGTTGTGAAAATCGCTCTTAACAGAGGCTAAAATTAAGATAATTTGCAATTTTATTTACTTTTTGTTGTTGTTTGTGTTCGATTTCCTTCTTCTTAGTCCACAACTGCTCAAAAGCTAACAGTTCCAAAAGCAACGGCAACGGGTGCTTGAAGAGTGTTTTCAAGTCTGTGCTATCTATGACGGAAAATGAACGAAAGATACTTCAAGAAAATCTTAGGACGGCAAAGGAAGTGACATTAAGTTTAACATACAAGGATGGCTCATCCCTGCTTAGACCTAAGAAAGCACAGGAGGTGATTTAATGGTTCTTAATTTGAGGTTATACTTTTTATGTATCATTTACTTTTTCTTTGTCAGATGTTACAATTACACTATTTTTTACAAGAACCTTTTTTAGAAGAACATCAGGCTGAAAATCGGTCAAAATCTAAGAACATGCTAAGAACACACCTGAGGCTGAGGAATGGCCGAGAACTTTATTTCCTTACATTACGGCACAAAATCATGGAGTCGACAAAGAGTCGATAGTGCAACATTGTTTGCAAGTAGAATAAAATACATAGAAATTTTTACAAGAACAGTTTGCAGGTCTCGTTATATTTTCTCTTTTACTCTATCTACTTGTATATCAAATATTGAAGCTCGTATCTTCTTAGATACACATTGACATACAGTGTCGTTGTTCTTAGAAGGCTGTTATTATATAAAGCGTGCCCACCAAATACGTTAGCCTCCTCGCAGACGTTTTTTTGTGTCAGTCCTTCCCAGAACTGGGAAGGACTGACACAGTCCTTCCCAGAACTGGGAAGGACTGACACAAGAAACGTCTGCGAGGAGGCTACCAAATACGTATGATTATATTAAGAATTAAGAAGTTTTGAAGCTAAAATCTCTTAATTATTTAAATCTCGGACTCTAAATAAGACGTTCTCATAAAAAGAGTGTAATGTAAGAATCCATCTTCTTTGGGACAGTGCTTCAATTAACGTTCGTGTTCGTTATTTTGATTGTCATCTTATAGTCATGGTTACGGTCACGATTACAATCGCGATCACCGCCGGGTCCTTGTTAAGGGTAGTAGGCATCATATTATGTAGTTCTAATAGTTATAGTCTTGCTTTTTCATGTGTTCTTTTTGCAGCTCTGTCGAGTGTTGAGCATTAGTGTGACCTTCTTTTCTGCTAAAGTTGACTCAGCTTTCCAACCTCTCCAGGTCAGTAAAATGAGTACCAGCTTCTGCTGGGGGCTAACCTGCAATGTATTAGAAACCAGAGATAAGCACCGGCTCCAATGGGCCAGTTCGGCTCGTAAGCTTTAGCTTTATGCATTTAGTTAAAAGAGTTTGTAAAAATAACTACGTAAGCTGTTAGGTTCTCTTAATAGTTCCGTTGAATTAACTGTGTGTTGTGAAAAGATCAATAATACTGTGCGCAGTTTCTACTATAGACAATTCTCAGCTAAACATTAAATTGGGGAATGCTAAACTGAGTCACGGAACTGCGCAATTGCTGGAATTGCTGAAGGCACGGCCACACGATACTTGAATGGTAATAAACTCAATGCAAATGAACGTATTAAATATGGTATTGTTCATTGTTTTTAGCCAAAAGAAATCGTACTTGGACTGCCTTGGTTCCCGTCTACTGAACGCGACCTTCTTTTATCTCATCTGAAAGATAAAAGCGAGAACAAAAGAGTTTTGTTTGTTGGGTGCCCGTTAAAAGCAGACCGTCAAACCGATCCATTGCTGTACGACTGGTGTAGGCAAGACCATTAAAAACTCATTCATAGCCGCTTTCTATTTTATTGTTATTATTATTATTATTATTATTATTATTATTATTATTATTGTTGTTGTTGTTGTTGTTCACAGCATTTTGCTCAAGCTACACCCTGTAGGCTCAGGTGTCTAGCACCTTTCTCAGAATCCTTGCAGTTTCAAGTAGACAAACCTTTTGCAGCATCTCAACTGGGTAATATTGCTATCATCATCATTATCATCATCATCATCATCATCATCATCATCATCATCATCATTATCATTACTATTTTAATATACATTGGGGCATCGCTTGTAAATGACCAAAAGTTGTGGCAGAATTGTGAAGTAATTTAATTGAGTTGCCAGTCAGCGCGTTTCATATGTGATTGGGCATAGAAAACTGCTATGCATGGAAAAATTATTCAAAGTAATGTTCGTCAAGTTAAGGTGAAAATCTATTTTGTTCAAGAGATTATAAAAAATGGGTAATCAAAACTCAGTCGAAATATTGCTCCAGTTGCAATGGTCTGGTATTTTGTATTTGCTTTGGAGTGGGATAAATAATTAGATTTTTTTTGTTTTGTTTTAAAAAAATTGGTATATTCTTTTTTATAAAAACACATAAAATAAAACTGTTTTCTAAAGGAACCTTTTGAGAGACTTGATGGTTTCAAGCACAAGAAAAGTCTGCTACAACTGTCAGGTTGTGATGCGTACACTCCTTCAACATTATGAGCTTAAAAAACAAGAAGGTAATGTAGATATAGCAATATAGCTATAGTCACCACTTCACGTATTATTGCCTTCTTCATGTAATCGTTATTTAGTACCATCACCACTAAATAGCAAATGAAATACTTGAAGTACTACTACTAGTATGTCTACTACTGCCACCCATACTACTAGTACTAGTGCAACTACTACTACTACTACTACTACTACTACTATTACTACTACTACAGCTGCTGCTGCTGCTGCTGCTGCTGCTAATTAATATTACTGTTACTTATTAGTATTACAATATTTGGTGGTGGTGACAGTAGTTGGTATGGTAACACTATAATTTGTGTTTTCGTATTTATCTTTAACTTTGACTTTGAAGTTAAATGAAATTTGAAAAACCACACAAAATTGAATTACATGGTTGATTTACTTTCCAGCTTGTCTTTACTGGGGGTGTATGGATCCGCGGATAGCTGCGTGGTTGCTTCACCCAGAAAATCCTCCCAAATCGTATACAGAACTACTTGACACATCAGGCTTAAAGACCGGCAACGCTGAGGTATATTGTACAAGAACGTTATCAAGTTTTAAAAACTATCAATGTCATTTTGAACAGTTTTAATATGCTGCCATTGTGGCATCTTAGTATGACTTCGTCATCATCATTATCATCATCATCATCATCATCATCATCAATCATCATCATCATCATCAATCATCATCATCATCATCATCATCAATCATCATCATCATCATCAATCATCATCAATCATCAATCATCATCATCATCATCATCATCATCATCAATCACCATCATCATCATCATCATCAATCATCATCATCAATCATCAATCATCATCATCATCAATCATCATCATCATCAATCATCAATCATCATCATCATCATCATCAATCATCATCATCATCATCATCATCATCAATCATCATCATCATCACCATCATCATCATCATCAATCATCATCATCATCAATCATCATCATCAGGTCAAGTCTCCTCCTAGCTTGTTGTGCTGAGTTTTCAATCACCAGCTAACTGCTTTATGATCACAAAAGCATTCTTGTTGTAGAACGGTTCTTTAATTTTCATATTTTATTCTGATTTGTAAATTAACGCCTAAGCTCCTCTGCTCCAACAAAACATTGAGAATTTAAAAAAATATTTCATGGGCGCGGAGATACCAACGTTAGCGTAGGAAACTACTGAGAGAATACCGACACTAGGAGATTTGGTATCTCCAAGAATATATAGATATGATTTTATAAAGTGTATAAAACAGAGAAGCAGCGCTACAGAGGAACGTCCACATTTATCCACCGACTTTTTATCCATATAAGCGTAAAACATTTTGATCGATTTACATACGGTATCATCAATTCATTGAAAAGCCAAACATTTTCTTGTTTTGAGGCCTAGATATCAGTTTATATATATATCACCCTTTTCATCCTGGGATCAATAGGATAGCTCCTTCCGGAATATTTAACAATTATTCCAGGAGCGCGCGTTGGATATGAGATGTGAATAGCCAACGAGGCGCGAAGCGTCGAGTTGGCTATAAATCATCTCATATTCAACAAGCGCGAATGGAATAATTGTTTTATTAAATTTAATGAGCTTTCTGAAACCTTCGATACTTGAAAAATCTCAGCTTTGCCTTCCCCACAAATTATTCAGCTTGGTAACGCTTTCCATATAAGGTCATTCGGTATGTGAGCTGATAACCGAGATTGAGAGAACCAATCATAACGCTAGAAACGCAATATTAGAGATTGAAAATTCAATAAACTAAATTAGTTGGCAGGTCTCACTTTTACTGCATCAGTTCCCAGGAATCTGGCACATTAATCAACCACATAAAGTTTGGCAGGACTGTTCTGTAGCTACCTCCTGACAGATACCGAAAAAAGATAAGCAACCAATAACCAACAACATTATATGGTTCTATAAACAATTAAAAAATAAAAAATTATGTGTGTTTCATGTGTATTTCAATGTTTAGTTCATCAACATTGTCGTCAACAATGTTCATTTAATATTTTCATGCCTAAATGTTGGCAGCTCTTTGTTCCTAGTATTTAATTATTTTTGGTATTGCATGACCGTTTTCAAACAGCTCAAGTCTTGCAATCATTATACTGAGTTCCCACTGAAAATTAAGAATGAAATTCCAGGTCTGTTTCGTGACCCCAAGTCATTTTCCACAACCCAAAATTTTTTTCCAAAATATATTTTATGTTTTGATAAAGAAACATAACGAAATTAATTTTATCAAAATAAGGACTCTTTAAATAGGAAAACGAAAAAAAAAGTGCAAAATATTCTCTGTAAGGAACTGCATTTACAGAGGTCTAACTGAATCATCCAAAAACTGTCATTTAACAATTATTGGATGAGGTTGAGCATGATAGCGAGAATTATCATGGCCGAGATTCGTGCTATCTGCCGAAACCGAAGGCTGAGGCTGATAATACAAACAGAGGCCATGATAATTTTCGCTGTCATGCAAAACAGAATACAATAATTGTTTTATTATGCATTTTTCAATAACTTCGGCAAAAAAAGCGGGTGCACTCAAACTAATTTCGGTGTAACACAAATGTACTGTAAATAGCTTGTCGTGTGCCTTTGCCACTTTTGTTGAATGAAAAGTCTTTGTTTTAGTTGACATATGTTTTGCCTTCCAAAATAGCAAAAGTAGAGCATAACTGAAAAATAAACTTTGTGTTTGAGAGTTTCTTGATCACAATCACTAAAAACGCCATTTTTATACGGAGTTCTTATATCATTTTCACAAAATGCCGGCTTTAAAAATAATTCAATATGCTGGTGAGCGCTTCGCTTGCTTGAAATTCGGTTTGTTATTTTTTAAATACTCAATAAAAACTTTTATGAGGGACTCAGTGGGCTTTTTTTGTGTTGTTTGAATCTTTACTGTTGACAAAGCTTTCCAAATCCCCTCCGATAACGAAAACCTTTTCATCAACTTTGCCATGACAAACGGCCAACAAGAAACCACTCGTTCGAAAACCTTTTTCTGTAGATATGGCACGTCTCAACTGCAGTGATAAATGTATTGTCTGTAGGTATGATGCAACGGAAACGACGACTGCAGGATTTAGCTGTATGTTTGTAGCCAATGAGAATTTCGATAGTAACTTCAATGCATAATAATCTGGTTTATTTACACTTACTGTTTCATCACCAGAGGAGCTGACTGTGTCTTGGAAGTTCCTCTTCACCCCACTTTCAGACACACCTTCTTTTTTGTTAACTTCTGTTAAGCGCTGCAGTTTCTGAACCAATGCATCAGTAACTTGCTGCACTAAACCAGCACCGCTCCATCTCCCTAATTTGTTTTCACTCCCAGTTGCACCACCCTGATCTGCACCACCCTGTTTGTTTTCAGATTCCATTGATGCTTGATCACTGTAAGGACTTCCTTCACCAAATAAAGTTGCTGGCTGCCGTTTGGATGCAGAAACAAATGACTTGGCTCTCAGAAGTTCCTCTTCAACATCACTCATAACAAGCAGTTTTCTTGTTACGCGTTCTTTAATTGACTTTCCCTACAGAAAACAAACAAAAGTTAGCCATCTCATGATACTTCATAATTATCATTATACCTTCAGGGGTGTTTTGCATCAAAACGATACAGTGCATCTGTCTTAAACCGTAGATACTTAAACCCATATATCAAATTAAAGCTTACACCGCTGGCTTTCAAACTATATTAAAAATTTTGAATTAAAATGAATATTTAGATTTTTTACGTTCTCTAGAGATGAGCGACAAAATTGCCTTTCGAAAGTCCAAGCAATTTTTAATATATTTTAATAGTTTAATCAATCCGCCAGTTTCCTGACCAAAAATGCTAAAAAACGTGCATGCGTTTTTTCATATTCACTTGCAGAGAAAAGTTATGGCGTTTTTTCGAATTAGGGTTTTAAAAAAGTCTAGGGACAAAATTGCTCTAAAACAAAAAGTTTTTCGAAAAACAAAAAATGCAGATACGCTTTTGCTCTTCATATATTGAAGAAGACACTGTGCAAATTTTAGGGGAAACGAACAAATTCCCTTTGACTTGGAACTCTCTCTTGTTGCTCGATTTTAGAGAACGTAAAAAAATCTAAAATTTCCCTAAAATTTTAGTATAGTTCGAAAGCCAGCTCTATAAGCTTTAATTTGGTATATGGGTTTAGGTATCTACGGTTTAAGACAGATGCACTGTATTGTTTTGACGCAAAAAAAACCCTGACGGTATAAAGTAACCTTAATACAATTTGCAAACATCAACAAACTGTACCTGCTCATTAAGCTTGCCCACCAACAATCTTGTACGCAGTACAAGCCTCTGTGCTGACTCCAACTGCTGCTGCAGTAGCTGAACTTTTGCTTCCTGCTTTTCAAGTGTCGACTTTTTCTCTGTAACATTACTGTTGACTGTTGACAGCAGTGCCTGGTCTTGATCAAGGATTTTCCTAAAGAAATACACAGACAAAATTAATAAGGTTATACTAGTTCATTGTCAGAGAGAGAAACTCTATGTCTAAGAGGATATAATAACAGAACAAATGCTGGAAAAAATCAGATGCCTGGAGCGGGAATCAAACCCACGACTCACCGATTTCATGACTGGTGCTCTACCACTGAGCAACCGAGGCAACTACAGTGGGAGGGGCTGATTTTGAATACTGATTTTTAAGCAATTGCCCCCAGACCTCTTTGACTGGGAATTACTTCTGTTGATCGTCAAGTAACTCGCTCATCGAACTTGATGTAAAAGTATATTAATAAGGTATAAAACACAAAAATTTTTGGATCATTTATTTATGGCCCTCAAAGTTATTTATACATTTCATACCATACCTGTCCAGCGCTCATGGCCCTAACCAATCTTTAGCTTTTGAGTTATTTGTTAGGGCCATTACCTTTATTCTATTTTTATTATGTTACTTCAAATGTAAAATATTATAATTATGGGTAAATAAAGAATTGTTGTTGTTGTTGTTATCTAAAAAATAATTTTCGTGTGCTGGTGATTGTAATGAAATGCCACACTCGAAAGTCTTTCTGTTTTTGTTCATAAATATTAACTGCATTTTAATCCTCCCCACAATTCTTTTGTAGAGTGATTGCTCAAATCGTATTATAAAATGCTATATTCTGTTTGACAGAAATTCCCAAAAATTTCAAGGTATAAAAATTAATGTATTGTCCAAAAGGAAATGTGAAAATGTGTAATGGCCTAGTGATAAAATCGCAATAAAACAAGTTACAGTATATCTACTATAACCTATCTGCACAACGTCACATCTAACCTGTGTTTTGCTAACTTTGTTTCACATTCCTTGACATGTCCAGCTAACTTGATCAAGGATGGTGGAAAATGTTTGTTCTTTGTAGCTGAGTTATCACTTGATTCTGTGAAGAAGAATTTGAAATCAATGTAAATAGAATGGCAAAAGGCAATTTGAAGCTTGAAACCAGAAAGACCAGGAGGTCAATAAGGGCCATAACCCATAACACCTGTTACGGCTGAGCTGACTTGATATTACGGGTGAAGATTTTCATTATAAGTACAAGACTCAGAAAGAGTACAAATTACGTGAAGAAATGCTACGGGTGACACGGCTGCTTAAAAACTTATTGACATCCCTAAAGACTACTGTATCTTAACATGATCTGAGCTGGAAATTAAAGCAAAAATGCTATGAGAATGCCCCTTCTATTAAGTTTGATTGTAAATCTGAATCTTGCTATAAATTGTGCAGAAGTTGAACATTTTCTTTTATCCAGTCAAATTTTTCTACTCGGCATAACATGCATTATCTATTTAATTCATAACAGTTTGACAATTATTTTAAGTTTAACACCGTGAAAATAGACGAAAACTGACGTTTCGGACTGTAGTCTTCCGAAGAAAGAGAACATTTGTTTTCGGATTCTAGTCTACTCTTTCTGGAAGGACTGTAGTCCAAAACCTCAGTTTAAAAATATAATAATCATCAAACTGTTTCTATAGAAACACCGACGTAGCAACCGATTTTATAATATTTACTTCATACACGAGGTTGATTGAATTTTAGATCAATTATTTCATTTCGTCAAACTTTAAATGGAAACCATCTTTGGACCTTTAATGTGAAGAATCGACTCTGGGTGGAGAGGAACCGATTTACAAACCTTGAACAGATTTTCAAAAAAATCTGATTTTATATCTATTGTGGAAAATTATGTAGATTATAAATGGCAAAACTTGAAGTAAAAACATGGCCATGCAACCAGTATAATTTATAAATAACCAGCTACTGTACTATATTTAATAATAATAATAATGAGTAGTTTTTTCTGGCTACTTTTTTTGAAAATACTGTTCTTGAACTGTTTCTATTACAGCGAGCCTGTTTTCAGCACTAATCTACTTTTACAAAAAGAAAAGATGTATAACCTAGTTTATCGCATCAAATGCGCCCACCCGGGCTGTGATGAATTTTACATCAGGGAAACTAAACAGGTCCCAAAACAACGATTGAACCAGCACCTTAAGCCGAGCTCCAGCAGGATATATACCAACAACTCCCGGGTATACACCTATAGAGAGGCAAGTGGACACAACACCCTCCCCCTGATGTTAAGATTCTAGACAAGGAGGCACGATGGTTTGAGTGGGGAGTGAAGAAAGCGATCTGGGATAGAGTCAAGGCCACCTCTTTAAATAGGAGGGGTGGATTCAGGTTTTGTTTGTCTCACTCTTGGGACACTGCATGGTGTCCCATCATGCATCTTGGCCTGCACTAACGATCGTGCATGAAGCCTAGCGGTTCTAGGTGGAATGTCGCTAAGTTTCAGGATTAATGTCCAGTAATAGTTTTATTTTATTTATTTATCTACTTTTACAAATTTACAATCAACTTTAAAAGTTATGTAAAACATTCAAGCCACTCAACAACTATACTGAGAACAAGAAGAAAACAATCTAAATTAATATTACCTTTATCCTGATTAACAGCACTTAGCGGCTGTCTCTTCTTTTTCTCATACTGTGCAAGTTTCTCTTTCAACATCTTGTACTCTGCCTTCTTGTAGTCTGGCATGTGTTCAAGTGCCTCCGGAGTTTTAGGAACTTCCACCTTCTGGGTTTCACTACTCAACTCCTTCCTATCTGGACTCTCAACTTTACTTTTCGACACCTGATAAACATGAAGCAAATACATAGGAGTTTTTCTACCTGAAACGTTACAGGTGAATCTTTTCTGACGCCACTGTTTACATCCTGCTTCATTAGCATACAACTTTAGGTACAGAAAGAACCAGAAAAAAAGGAATTGAGTTTAGAACTTGAGAAAGGCAAATAAATTGTGGTTCGCGCCCAAAATTTGTTTCTGTACAAGCAGTTTAAAAGAAGATATCAGTCTCTGCAACGATGCAAAACGACTGGGTGACAAAACCGTTAATGAGTTCTTACATTCTTTGTATAATTTCCAATATTTAAAATCGCATCACGAGAACAGTATGTAACATACAGGTTTCATTTTTTCAGAAGAGGTTTATTTTCAAAAGCAATTTGTATCTCAGTTAGAAAGAAAAGCATGTATGCTAATGAAGCAAGGAATGTACACAAAGATTCACCTATTAATGGCCACAGAAATGACTTCTGTGTAATTGCTGGGTCGTACAGAAGAAATCAAGCAAATTTCAAGTAATATTTCAAAAACGAGTAAGAGTGTTTGAATGGGGGTTCCATGACTATGAATGCACGAGGCCGCAAAGCGGTCGAGTGCTTTTATTGTTTCAAGGTATTTGGAATCCCCAATCAAACACAAAGTACGAGTTTTTGAACCAACTTCTCAATCGATCAAAATAAACGTGTTGATTGCATTGTTCATTAAACAGTTCAATGCTTCAAAGGTAACAAATATTGTTCATCACATAATAGAACTGAGTTTTGGAGTGCAGAATACTCTCACCGGATCGTAGACTAGTTTACATGAAAAAGGGCATTTTTTTACTGTCAGCATGCATTTTATGTTTGGTTCAGTATTGGTTGCATTCATTTCATGTCTATCCTAGGTTCGGGCTTGTTTGCAAATTGTATTATCAATGTAAGTAAGTGTAATGAGAAACTGAATCAATATATAGACTTATAATTATAATTGGTATTTTTCATAGAGCAGAGGGTAAACGTACATCAGCAGATTTTCTTGCTTCTTTGATCATGAGCTCAAGACCACCAAACAGACCCCCACCAGGGGGACCTACACCAGTTTTACGCTGATCCTCCTCCTCATCATCAGAGTCATCCGAGTCCTGACCAAGCTGAATCACAACTGGTTCATGCTGTGGTGGAACCATCAGTGCCTGGACACAGAAATCAATAAAAGGGTAATTTGTTTCCTGCCTTCTAACCACATGGTCCGAGGTTCAATCCCCAGCTCAGCCGAGAGTTGAACATTTGTGTGACCTTCTTTTCTGCCAAAGTGGACTCAGCTTTCCATCCTCCTGAGGTCGGTAAAATGAGTACCAGCTGCTGCTGGGGGCTAACCTGCAACAGATTAGTGTCCTGTCCAGGGGGAGTCAATGACTCTCATCCGCTTAACACTACAGAAACCGGGGATAAGCACCCGCTCCACGGGCCACTTAAGCTTGTAAAAGGATTTAGCTTAGTAATTTGTTTCTGTTACATTAAATTTATTGATATTACCATATTTGTGTACAACTTGAGGCAAATACGCCTTGTATTCATGACAAAGTACCTTGCGTTTAGATTTTGTGACCAAACTTCCAGTTGTCGACAATATCTTTCCAGGCAGTGGTTTCGATGGCTCAGTACCAGGACTGGCTGGCGCCGAGCTAACAGGTGACGGCTTACTCTGCAAAAAGAATCAAACAACATAACAGTTACTACTAACTTAGGTCTTAGCTCTGCAAAAGTAACACCCAGGCTCGAAATTAATATCCACCCACTTGTCAATTGCAAGTAAATTTTGCCTCGAGCAAGCAGAAACCACCTAAAGGTCCCCTGACTGGTAAATGACAATTAAGAACTTATACTAATCAGAACATACCAGTCTGAACTAAACATTAAAGTGCTACTTGGATCAAAATTTCAGACCACGATATTTTTGCAGAAATGGAAAGTAGACGTGCCAAATAAACAATTTACCTAACCGTTTTGAGATACAAAACCTGGAAGTGTGTTTTTTGGGGGCTTAAATGTGGTGTTTTTACATCTGCCATTAATCGAGTTGGAATCATCGGGTCATGCTGTGTTGAGCATGAATGAGCGGATATGACGTCAATGACTCAACCCACGCCGTTGAAAGTCACAGTGAATTTCTTT
>JAOCPT020691865.1:0-16694 GCA_026546935.2 Palythoa grandiflora
GTGCTTTCCATGTCAGACATTCATCCATGATAACACCCAAGTACTTATATTCGGCGACACGGTTTAAGCTGCGCCCATTAATATATACTGCGAAATTTGCCGAAGATAGTCTGGCACTTGTGCCAAAAAGGACACACTCAGTTTTGCCTTGATGTAGGAAAAGACTGTTATCAAGCAGCCAATTTTCCACATTGGCCAGATCGTTTGTTAGAGTGTTGCCAATTTCTTCAGCTTTACTGGCAGTGAAATATAAGACAGTATCATCGGCATACATTAGTACTTTGCATTTGACCAGGGATTCAGGAAGGTCATTAATAAATAAAACAAACAGTAAGGGGCCCAGCAACGATCCCTGTGGGACTCCTGAAATGATGTGACAGGGGTTTGATAGCTCTTTGCCGACACTGACAACTTGTCGTCGTTCCGAGAGATAGCTACTAAACCAGCTTAACTCATTATCCGACAGCCCGTAAGTCGCAAGCTTATTGATCAGTAACTCGTGGTCCACAGAGTCGAACGCTTTCCGTAGGTCAATGAAAACAGCCCCTGTAAGTTGGCCTTGGTCCATACCTCTCCGAACAAAGTCCGAAAAGGCTATGGCAGCTGTCTCAGTTGAGTGGTTCTTTCTGAAGCCACACTGAAAGGGACTCAGAAGCTTGTGCTCGCTTAGGAAGTGATATAGCTGGTGGTGGACTACCTTCTCAAGTATTTTAGATACTGCCGGTAACACAGAAATAGGTCGGTAGTTATCCATGTCTGTCGCCACGCCCTTTTTGAACAGGGGGGTAACTTTGGCAAATTTCCAGGCTTGTGGCACAACTCCCTGGGCTAGCGATTCATTTATTATGCAGGTGAGGGGCTTGGCAATAACTTCAGCAGAGTCTTTCAGCAAGCGTGGGGAGATATTATCAAGTCCACTTGCCTTGCCTGATTTCAGCTGCTTGATGGTTTTAAGTACAAATGCTTCGCTCACCTTCTCAAAGTTGAAGCTTTGGAGCGATCGAGTAGTAGTGTCATGTCCAGTACGATGTCTATTCGTAGAGTGTTCAAACCCAAGAGCTTGCTTCATGCGTGATACAGCAGTGGCGAAAAACGAATTGAAATGGTTTGCAATTCTGTTTTCGTCACTGCAAAGTTCGCCATTTATATCCATAGTTTTGGGACTTGATTTCTTTTCACCAGGAAGGATTGATTTCATAGTCCTCCAGAAAGCTCTGGCATCTCCTTGGTTGTTTTCAATTAATTTCTTGTTGTAGGTTTGTTTGGCCTTTTTAATGGAGTTGGACACGCGGTTTCGTATAGATTTATAGGCAAGCCAGTCTTCATCGTGGGATGTTTTACGCGCTTTCTTTAAAAGATAGTCGCGTTGACGAATATCTTTCTTTATGTTGCCAGTTATCCATGGGCAGCTGTTTAAGCCACGAACTGTTTTCTGAATGAGTGGAGCGTGACGGTCTGCAACCTCAAGGAATTTACTCTCAAAATCAGTCCATAACTCATTAACATTCACTTTCTCATTTACGTTCGTCCCACTGGGATCTTGTTCACAGTTCCAATCAATTCTTTTGAGCTCGTCACTAAATTTGTCCGGATCGTATTTAGCATAATTTCTAAAGACTTTTACTTCTGGCGGTGCTTTCATCCAATTCAGCTTTCGTATACAGTATTTTTACACAATTGCACTAACCATAAGAACTTATTAACTCCATCGTAATCAGGCCCCTTTGTACTTGCCAAGCTGTCTCTTCACATGACGAAGACAAAACCATCAAGACCAGCATCGCGTTCAAAGATCAAAAAGCCGTCAATATTGTGAAGAGATAGTTTGGCGCCTTGGGAAACAAAATTAAAATACCAGTACAGCCCGTCTTTAGCAGTAAAAAACTGAAACAAATTCTGGAGACAAAAAAAATTAGCGCGCTATTGTCAGCCAACAACATGTTGTTTACCATTATTAACGTGTGTAACAATGCCTTTACAACAAAAACTGTTAACACTATCAATAGGCATCACGATGGCTGCAATAATGAAAACAAGTAATTATAAATTTCAAAAACATGCAAAGGAACGTTTAACTGCCTCCTTAATGAAATACTTTCTATTAAAGGATGGAAGCCCATCCTAAATAAACAATCCGAATCTGTCCGAGCCAAACTATCTGTATGCAACCGTTATTATTTTTTTCACCTTTTTACATTTTACATTTGCTATATTGTTCGGAAATTGATAAAAATTGCAAACTAGAATTGTAATTGGTAATTAAACAATGACGAAGTAGTCAATCAAAAAATGGGATTTGTGATAGACCATAAGTAGGTTTCTACTAGCATGAAGCAGTTATAGTTTTATGTAAATTGAAAGCTGAAGTACCTTTTCTTCCTTCTCCAACAAAATATCACGACAATTATAACACATATTAAAAGTAAAACCGCCACAGCTGTCGACACTGCTGCTGCTATGGTACTGGTCTTCGTTTGTTTCTTCTTGTTCCTAAAACTTCCTCCAATCTTCGTGCTGGACGATGTCGTGATAACTTTTGTCGGGGTTGAGTGACCTCGATTTGTAGGAGTTTTAACAGATGGCTGCGAAGTCGGTACGTAATCTGCTATTCCATAATAGGAGAAAGCAGATCATTGTGAGAATAAAGTAGAAAAAACAAAAAGCTAAAGAAAATCGAGATTGAACAATAATACTCTGAAACCTCATTTACTGTCAGAACAACATAGTTAAATATAACTTAAGTATATACTCTTTCTCTTTTATTGCATTCTACCTTTAAAATTGCTTCTTCGAAGATTCTATCTCAAATCATCACAACTTTAAAAATCTGGAGAACTGGCTAGAAAATCCTAGGATTATTTCAGCTCCAGGCTTAATTAGTACAAAAAAATATTATCCTTTCTCTATTATATAAATACATGTATATTTTAGTAAAAAAGCGAAATAAAGATTGTTGTTGTTGTCTGAAATTATAAGAAGCTATATTAGCAATCTTTATTTGTATCCTTTTGTAAGAAACATTGATATTACGTTTACCAATTATGAAAAAAATGTTTATCATAAGATTGATATCAAATTTAATGGACAAAAGCTGACTTCATTTGCATTTCTCTTTTCTGCATGAAAAAATAATTCAATTTCAAAACCGCAAAAATTAGAAAAATATTTTTCAATAAAGACTTCGTATTAAAGAACTGTTGACTCGAAAAGTTAAAATAGGTTTTCCTGAGGAAGACACTCAAACGACACTCTGTTAATATCAATTTACTTACCACTTCTGTTGCTCTTAAAAATGAAGCAAAACATCGCTTGATTGCTGTTTATGTTGCACGTGATCTTCATGTAGCCAATGATTTCATCGTATTCGCTGTTTAATTTGTTCCACTAGCGTACAATAAATGTTGTGAAACATGTTTTAGACCGTTGGAAAAGGCAGGAAGGAGGGCAGTGGAAGAACTAAGAAATGTTTGACTCATTAGCTTGTTCAAAACCTTTTTCAGATTCAAGAATGTGAGAAAAACACATTTTTAAACCAGAGTGCAGCAAGCGACTCAGCCGTTAAAGTATTGACATCTAATCATGATATCAAAAATGGCACAAAAATAGTTATAGGGGAGTGATGATGACAAGAGTAACAGTGTGATGGTAATAGTAATGAAACTAATAGTAATGGCAATGCTAAAATCAATAATGGTCTCATAATTAGTTCGAGGATATCTATTTAACCTAGTTTTTATAAAGGTAAGTGATCAAGACAATGACAATGACAAGGACCTGGTAGTTCGCATTGCTCAAAAATATATCACTTTCCTAAACTTTTGTATA
The DNA here is from genome assembly GCA_026546935.2 of Palythoa grandiflora. Lineage (NCBI taxonomy): Eukaryota > Metazoa > Cnidaria > Anthozoa > Zoantharia > Sphenopidae > Palythoa > Palythoa grandiflora. Next base: position 3,826 of record JAOCPT020691865.1, read on the forward strand.
TTGCAATTCCGATAAAGCTCAATGGCAATTGACATTTAAACAACATATATAATTAACTGTGGTACAAATGTAAAAACCTAAATTAAAATACAAGAAAAGGACTAGTCCCAATGACACTGCTAAGCCATGGAGCTAAAAAGGGGAGCTTGCCATAACTTTGTTGACCAGATTTTACACATATAAGTAAATATTTGTTTTGAAAGTCAGTAAATATATACTCAGAAAAAAAATCTGAGCTCTAGTTGGGAATCGAACCCAAGACCTCCCATAATCCCAGGCGGATGTTCTACCACTGAGCTACAAGAGCTTCTACGGCTGAGCGAGGTAATAAAAATGATATTATGTCTACAAATCAGCCTCAGATTTAACTAGACTAGCAGATTTTTATCGGAAGACCGGAGTGATCTGAGGACTTTGTAAAAAGCACTATTGATAAATGATATGATTTTAGCCGAGGTTGGCCATGAAAAGATTTGTAAACCTAACAAAAATCCTGTAATTTAATGCGGTGAACAACAAGAAGTAAGTATAGTTCTTTCAAAACATGTGTGACGTAATCAGTTTTAGGAACACGTTAAAAAGTCGAGCAGCTGCATTTTGAAGCTCGTTTAATAGAAAAGTTGCAAAAACATGAAGTATAAAAAGTTATAGTCGTCAAACTTCTAGAGTTAGCTAAAAAGGACTCTAAAGCCGCCTACCTCTAAAATGATATCGTCGTCAAACTTCTAGAGTTAGCTAAAAAGGACTCTAAAGCCGCCTACCTCTAAAATGATATCGTTAGTAGATCCTTGCAATCCTTGAACGGTTGTTATGTCAAACAATTTCTTCTTCTCTTCTCTAAACATTTGCCAGCGAGCTCGTTCTATATACTTTATCTCTTCCACGGCGCAATTTGACAAGTTTTTTGTTTGATCACACATCTTCAGTCTCATAGAGCCTTTAGTACTTAGAGAGATAAGTGGGATTTTGCTGGTAGAAGAGGGACATTCGGGCGTGTTGTCTTTGTTATCAACGAGCCAGTATCTGCAGTCTTTTTTACCTGTTTAAAGAGAATTAAGCTTACAACTAAGGTAGAATGTTTAATGTAGTGATTATTTTAGCACATAATCTTATTAGAAGAATTTTATTTTACATATTTTACAATAATTTTTTTCGATTAAAATAATTTATAGCCAATTCAAGCTTCCAAAACTAATGAATTTATATTCTCCACTCTAGAAACTTTAATAGGACTGGGTCTGATTACTGAAACTATCCCAGAATGCAATGGTGTTGTTTATATTAACGCAATGTATAATCTGCAACTTTATTACTAATCCAAATCGGCGGTTTAGCAGAAGTATTATAAATTTGACCGCTGTGACAACATTTTCAGTTTCATCATTTTTAATCGAAACTGACATGTTTAAAGGCGTCTCGTCTCTTCTTCAGAGTGTGGCCGTTAGATACCTCATCACGAAATTTGGCCAGTATCGCTTTAATAGAACCATAATTTGTGCCCCCCCTCCCCCCCCATCCTCTCACTCGTGTAAGATAAAGTTAAACCTTCGCAAACACTTAGAGGAGAGCATACCTCCACCCTCCCCCTGACAACTTTGCACCTCGAGACTGCCCCATGACAAAAAAGATACTGCCTACGGCGTTGTGTATCGATCCGAATTGGATGCCAAAAAGATTTCCAATAAAGTTCTACAAAAATTCAGAAAATTTCAGCTCTTACCGTTAAAGAGTTTAAAAGAAATACAATAGAAAAACCACACGGATGTCGCAATGCATCACCTCCTCCTCCTCTATCCCTTTCGGGTAAGATAGAGTTAACACTATCCAGGAACTGGGGATAAGCACCGGTTCCAACTTGTAAAAGAATGAATGTAGCACATATGTGAAAATCAGACTTTCACCAAATCTCACAAACAACTATCATATTTCATTGATTGAAATCACTATTGATTCAGCACAAATTCGAGCAAGACCAAAATACAAAAAAATACCTGAAACAACAAGCTCTCTCAAGACTTATTTCACGTTTTAATCTTTGATCAACTAACAAAACCTTACGAAACAACTCTTCTACTTTCTTAAAATGCAAATTGTTGTGAAATACCTATTAAATCCAGGCTCCAAACACTCCATTTCTGCAAGCAACTTTGTTGAAGCCTTCATACTTGACAAATCTGACGGGTAAACCTATGTATTTTCACGTGGGAGAGTCCCACTCCATCAAATTTTTAGATTTAGACCATGCTATCAATCTGCACAAAAAAACATCTAGATACTTTTTTCATTTAGTCAAACTTGCAAAAATGCAGAGTACAGCTGGCGAGACCAAGCGCATTTGCTGCAACGGCTCCCTGTTCATGAATGACAAACTGTCAGCCGATCGACTTGAGCAGGCCAACAAATTTGCCAAATTCACAGTGCCAATATACAGTTCTTCGATATTGACAAGGTTTAAGCCTCTTAGCCCTTTATGATGAGCTCAGGCACCCAGCAAATGGCCAAAAATACAACATAATTGTGTCAATTCTGATATTTTAGCACTCAAAACTGCCGTTTACTGAATTAATTACATTATGGCGGGCATGGTCACGTGATGGCCTCTTATGTGTCATCATACATGCATGCTAGTCTTAGTCTCCAATCATTTATTTTTGGTGAAAATATAGCTTATAATACACCCATCCCTTCTGCCTCAAGTGCCTTGTTTTCTTATATTTTTTCACGTATGTGCTACCTTAAGCTTTAATTACAAGTTTGTTGGTTTGACAAAATATTTTCTTTACCTTTACAGGGGCATAACCTGCGAATTTGAGTATTTCCTTTCTCAGCGCAGTTAATGATAACGGGAACATTCTTGAAACCCAAGCATCTTCCCTCCCATGCGTTGGTAATGGCGAATGCGGGATTGTCTTGGAAAATATAATCGTCTGTATCGTGTGGACCAGGTTTACAACTGACATTAAGCGAGTTAAAGATCGACAGCGTCGTGGTGGAATCAACGAATCCATGTCCTTCAGAGAGACACACACCTCCAGTATGGTTGCAAGCTTCATCGCAGCCCTTTCCAGGTTGTCCCATCAAGTAATGGATGTCTGAAAGTTATTGCATTAATTAGGTACATGTAAGTAGAACTCTTGTGAAATACTTCACTTGTTTTGTTTATATATTTGCTGATCCACACTACTTTTATTGAAATTAAATTTATAATTGCTTTGTCTTTAAAGCCTACTAGGAAACCAAATCCTGCCGTAATTTTTAGTGACATTAAGTAACTTAATAAAATTTGAAGGTTGAATGACATATACCTGCTAAGTAAAACAATTCTACTGTATTTTAGGTCTCTCTATTTCACTCTGCAACTGATTTTTTTTGGAGTTGGTTTTGCATAGAAACCATAACCTAACTTCCTTTTTTGAAAACGTTCCAAAATTACTGAAAGCAAGTTGCCTAAAAGCTTGGACGTCAGAGAAGTGGTGTATTTGATGAGTTTTGGAAGAAGTGCAACGAGTGAAGAACCACAACTAAATAGGTTTTATAGGCTTAACTATACTAAACAACAAGCTTGTACAAATAATGTCGACAGATCAATACAAATTTACCATCAATCTTCTTAGCTTGGTCCTTCGATCAAACGATTTTTCCAAGACTACTCGAGCGCGCACAAACTTTAAGCATACCATTTGTATTTCTAAGTTGGAATCGAATAAAATCTTCAAACTTTGTTTGAGTGTAAGATATTTTTACCTAAAAAATAGACTTTAAACACTGCTATATCACAACCGATGCCTTTTACAAGGGCAGTTTTAACTAATAGAAATTTGAAATTTCGGTGATTATGTTAAGCGTCCTTTTAAAATAACTCATTTATAAACCAGCCACACCTTGAGAAAAGCAGCAAACATTGCAAGCTACGTTTCATGTTCCTTGTCGTACTAATTTTCAACTAGTAAGCCAGGGGGGAAGACCCCAAGGTTAACGAGACGGCAGAGTGTAGAGCCGTACACCTGTTTCGAGTGCAGGCAGAAACATTCTCGATTACAAGTAATGTAATTTATTATATAAAGAACAGTTTTAAAAGGTTTTCTACCACTGAGAACTGTCGTATCTAAACACACGTAAAAATACGATAACTTTACGTGTGTAAATATCACTTTTCAGCCAATCAGTGACCACGATTTTCCGAAAATTTTCAAAACACCCAAAATTACGTAAAAAACAATTTTAAAGTACTTCCGAAATCTTCCGAAAATTTCCGAAGATTTTCAAAAATCATAAATGCATAAGAAACAGTTTTTTAAACATTTCCGAATTTTCCGTAGATTTCCGTAAGCTGTCGGATAGTCCCGATGATTTCCGAAGATTTTCCGTATACGTAGGCATGGGATAAATTATGCAATGCTTTCCCGTGGTAAATGTTTATATACTAAACAGAATAATAAATAGTCGTTTGGAGATATGAAATTTATTTTCTTGTGTTCAAATTGAACATCTCACGAGTGAGCGCAGCGAACGAAGGATAGTTCCGATGATTTCCGAAGATTTTCCGTATACGTAGGCATGGGATAAATTATGCAAGGCTTTCTCGTGGTAAATGCTTATATAATAAACAGAATTATACATAGTCGCTTGGAGATATGGAATTTAATTTATTGTGTTCAAATTGAACGTCTCATGAGTGAGCACAGCGAAGGAAGGATAGTTCCGATGCTTTCCGAGGATAGTTCCGATGATTTCCGAAGATTTTCCGTATACGTAGGCCTGGGATAAATTATGCAATACTTTCTCGTGGCAAATGTTTGTATAATAAACAGAATAATACATAGTCGCATGGAGATATGAAATTTATTTTCTTGTGCTCAATTTGAACACTCGAAAAAAATTCCATATCTCCGCGCGCCTATGTATTATTCTCTATGTAACAATAGCAAAGACGTGAGCCAGTTGCAGTATGAGTTTTGGGGAGCGTAACAATAGACGTCATAGCGGCCATGTTGGTGGACTTTGAACATAAGAAAGAAGACCTACGCTCTAGTGTGAACTATGAACTGGAGGGCGGCTCGTCTCAGTATAGCTTATATATGGAAGTATCATCCCACCGGGATTATTTGCGAACAATTTTACCACAAATACCCAACTGAAAATCAACTAAGAAACTTGCCGTCCTTGTTGCATTTACCATCAAGTTTCTGTAACTTTCGAAATCTTTCCAAGGACATGCATTGCTTCTCAGGAACAAAGTAAGTTGTTTTACGCAAGTTACAGCGACATAAACAACAATCTTGGGAAAAACAATGTCCCCCAAGATTCGTAGAATTGTGTACGTTGCATGAATGGGCGTTGCAGTTATCATCAGGATTAGCGAAAATGTCCCCATTATAGTTACGAAACACATCACCATCTTGTCTTCGAGCATTTGATGCTACGCAGGCCTTCAAGGAAACTATTGAGGACAAATACACAAGGAGACGAAGTCCACTCATTACGATAAACCTTGGACACCGATGGATTATTCACGCAACAAGCACGTAGCTTTCTTCCAGTCAGCGTTCTCTTTAGTTTCTACGGAGACTTTCGCCTCTTGGCAACTTATTTGAAACTTATCTGGATTCCCACGAAAAAAGGAAGCTAAAATGAAAAATTTTATATCAGTTCTACATCAAGATTTCACAAATTCAGTTCAGGAAATAAGCAATTGAATAAGAAGGTTTAAGTCCCAAAGACAAGATAAATACTGAATTATTAGGGAGAGACTTCTTTAGCTAATTAACAATTTCATTAGCTCCTCGATTTTTCTTCAATTACTTTTTGCAAATTGAAACAATTTAAGCAATTTGAACAAAGCTTACTCTTTGTTTTTAACCATAGTAAAATATTTTGGTTCATTTCCGCGTTAAGATCTTTGGTATTTTATTCGAATAGAATTGCAGTTAGTAACAAGGGAATGACACATACGTTCTTGTGTTATGCCAGTTCCTGACGTAATGAACTACACTGAATGGTATCGTTAATTTCTTATTTGGCGTTTTAAAATCAGCGATGTCAGAACAACCATGGAATACTTTAGATCTTACTGTTTACCCGAAACTGCATATAAATTGTTAAGACATAAAATTATAGAACATATTTTTCAGCACTTTTCAACTTCAAAGGTTGAATTATGTAATCATAAATAACATTTTTACAATTAAAATGTAAAAATAAATGTACATAAAATTAAACAATATAACTAACAATAGGATCTTTAGAGGCGGACATAATGGACATAATAATAATAATAATAATAATAATAATAATAATAATAATAATAATAATAATAATAATAATGATAACAATAACAATAACAATAATAACAATAACAATAACAATAATAATAATCAGGTGAAGGGAAGGCCACTTGGTCCAAAGTGCCAAATCGCAGGAGGGGCTATTGTTGGGTCTAATCCGGGTTGGGTATAGCACCGTACTGTGGTTCGGGCGATGGTAAAACGTTGGTATGGTATCATTGGGTTACTTAATTAAATCGTATGCAGGAATTTAATACTCTTTCCTCAAAGAGTTGCACCCTTGCCATGCAGAGCAATGGAAGGAAAACCACGAACCATGGAAGGAAAACCGTAAACCACAACTCATATCAATGATGATGAATAACATAGCAGTTGAGATTAATAGCGCTAATGGGACTGCCTATTTAGATGGAGGTCCCTTACTCGGCAGGGAAGTGGGAGCAGAGCAGCCCACTACCGGTCGTTATCCTGCTAGGAAGTTTGAAAAATTAACCAATAAGGTTATTATGGAATGTAACTATCGAAGTAACCCAGGCAGACGGGGGTATAGAAAAAAGATGGGGGCAGTATGGCGTGAAAAAGGACTATTTGAGTTTTTAGAGCAGAGGCTGGCTGACCAGGTCCGTCTTACCAAAGTCAACAAATTGCTGAGTGATATTGAGCTAAAGGAGATTTCCAGGATGGTGAACGCGGAAGAGAGTTTAGTTCATGGAGAAACTGAGTCTATAGTTGAGACGGAGGTGACTGGTGTGGAGGAGGGTGGAACCTTTGGCTTTGGGGTAAAAGAGGAATTGGTCATAAGATTGAATACTGAAGAAGTTGAGATGCTGTCCAGAATCTGTGAAATTTAAAAAGAGAATGAAAACCGTCAAATATATAGACAACAGGAAACCTAATGGAGAGATATGCAAAGTAAATTTCATTCTTGAGAAAATCAAAACAAATGAGATAACATCAACCAACCGTCTTTAGGTAGAATGTACTAGATTGATTGCTGAAAGACTGCGGATGAAGATTTCAAGACAGCCATCGATTTCAAGACTGGTTATCTAAGGGCAACATCGAATGCCCAGTTGAGATATTGCAGAAGGTTTTTCTGCTTGGCACTGCAAGGATTCCGAGATAGTTGCTAGACACCTGAGGCTACTGGGTATAGCTTGATATCTTGCCTGAATCCAGCAAAATACTGTGAACAACAACAATAATTATAACTTATTTAGGCAGCGTTTACACGTAGCCGGCTATTTTAGTAAACGCACATTTTTTATCCGTTTAGGCCAAGCGTCCGGCTATTTTCCAAAACGCTTTTCAAAGTGAGGATTTTCAAAAACGCTGTCTATGCGTTTACGTGTAAACGGTCGAAGCCGGGTATTTTTGTAAACGGTTACATCACTACTAGTGTCCAGTCTTTAAAAAGAGTACTATTGTAACATAGCGGACAATCGTGTACGACAAATATGGTTTCTTTAGTTGCAAGTCTTACTGCGTGTTCTGAGCTCAATCTACCTAGCTCAATCTCAACACGCAGTATTTGGAAAAACGGAAGAAAGGTTTTTGCACTAACCGAGACGAACCATGTCGGCTATAAAAGAAAACGATGGAACAAAAAAGTACGAGGGCGTTTTTGGGTACGACCAGGAAAAACTAGTGTATGGTGGGAGAATATTTGGACCGGTATAGTGGTAGAAGAAGAGTAGAAGGAAAACTTTAGAATCTAGATCGATTATGTGCATGCTCTTTAGCTACCCTGAGCGTATATTTAAGTCGGTTAAAAGATCGCATGCAACATGCCAAAGTTAATGGAAGCTCATTCCGCTCTTTAAAGTTATCCCTAGGTGTCCCTCGGGGATCGGTATTGGGTCCAATTCTCCAATCATTATATACGTCATCACTGACAGACATTGCAAACGCCCATGGCTTCAATATCCACACATATGCAGACGGCACTTAAATCTACATAACTTTTAACTCGTCTTGTGCAAATGATATGGTACTTAAAAAATCAAAAATTGAAGACTGCGATCGCGAAAGCAAGGACTGGTTGAGATGAACGACAGTAAAACAAATATCGTGATTTCTTCCTCGTATCGTCCCAAACCACTTGTTAATGCTCTCGCTGTTTTAAATGAAGTTGTAGAATGCTCTGCATCCGTCAAGAACCTTGGTGTGTTTTTTGAAGAGTCTCTTTCATTATCACTTCATGTCACTGCCATTTGTAAAAAAGCCTATTTTCATTTGCGCAACTTTGGAAAATCCGTAAATTTCTTACACTGGAAACTACTAAAACATTATCCATGAGTATACTGCAACTCTTTGTTATAAAACAGTTTAAACTTTTTTCAGATGCCCTTATAAGCTTTTCCTATTAAAAGATTTGGTTTGGATAAACTCAAAAAAGGATCTTTTCCACATTACTTTAACAAGGCATACAAACATTAGCTATTGTTGGACCCACAAAAATTACATAGGAAATATACCGTCTAAAAACATAATGGATATAACCAAATGGTTATAACCAATCTGATGAACGAGAGAAACTGCTCAAGTGTGGTAAGAGGATCATGTAAATAATAACTATGTTACTGAATTTCGAAAAGTGATTTGAATATTGCAGATCAGATGTAGATATACTTAGAAGATCAATGATAAAATTCAGAGGAGACTTCATAAAATTGGAAAACATTGATCCATTAAAATATATTTGCAATCTAGCAATTAGATACCTCAAAACACAATTTGCTGTTGTACCTGAATATGTAAAAACAGACAATTTCAGTAAAACGTCTATTACGTGGTTTGACTACATGGTAGTAAGAATAATATTCACATTCAACATGCTATAAACGGTGGTGAAAATACAAATTGTTATAAATAATCAAACTTATAAAGTAGATAGTTTCTGCGAAAAAAGTAATGCTATATATGATTACTATGGCTTTTTTGGTTTGATTGCCCAACTTGCTATCGATAAAAGATTATAAACAACAATAAAAAAGACATGGGAATATTAAAAAATAATATTGAAAAATGCGAGATGATTAAATCTGCTGGATAAAAAAAAAGTTTCATTATACGAATGTCAACTTTAAAAAAATAACAAAGATTTCCAAAGATTCATAAAAAAATAATAATATAGAAATAGTCGATCCTCTAAATCCTAGAGATGCTTTTGATGGTGATCGAACAAATGCAACCAAACTTTCATATAATTTCAAAGAAAATGAATGTGGTCGATACGTTGTTTTTTTTTTCGTTATGCCCAACCGTTCAATATTACAAAAAATCTCCGACAGGCCACCCAATAACAATATTCAATACTGAAAAATATGACAAATCATGGTACGTTTCTTTTAAATATAAAGTCTTGGCTCCCAAACAGTTATATCATCCTGCTTTACTTCAACGGATAAAAGTAAATAGTTACGAAAATTTAATATTCACATTATGTAACACATTCGCTGAAACAAGAAACCAAAATAAGTGTAAACAAAATGACACGGAACGTAGTTTCATAGTAAAGTGTATGTTAGTGAGTAATTTTTGTATTTTATTATATATAAAACAACTATTGTATAGAAGAGTGCTTAAAACCGCTTGGGGGCAAACAATTGCGTGGGCGAATTAATCTAGCTGTGTTGACATTTGCATGGGAGGGATTAGCTCATTATTTGTTTAGATGACCAATCAGGTTGTTCACATAATTATTCACATTTCTGAGTTAAATTTGTGAAAGTTTTGACATTTGTGAGTTAAAGTTATAAAATATTTTTAACAGTTGTGAGTAAAACTTGAAGCATCTTATATATCAAAATGACATACCATAAAGCGACTCGAGAAGCGTTATACTGAAATCTATGTGGCCGAGCGATGTAGTTTCTCTTAGGCTTTAATGACAAATCTTACTGATAAACTTTACTTACAAACTTTACTAACAAGCTTTATTGACAAACTTTATTGACAAACTTTACTATGGAGTTTCCTATTTTTATAGACTCCTGTTTTTCCGGGAATGTCATGCAATGGAATAATTAAACGCACTCATCAAATTAATAAACCATCTAGTTTCCCTTAATTTTGAAAAGATATATAGTTTTCCATAAAAATAATAAAATAATACAGTTTCTATAAAATTATTTTCATAAACTGATTTTAACAAATGATTTTCATAAACAGATTTTCGTAAAATTGGCTGTCTTGTAAAGTGGTAAATTACAACTACAAAAAGCAACAATTATTGATAATTTTAAAAGATTAACAATACCAACGACGTGAGTTCAAATACTGAAACTTACTTTGCAGCAAATTAAAGGCAAACTGTCATTAACCAATGTCACCCATTGATCCTGAAAATCTAGCTGCAGTGCTTCTCGAAGTTTGCCGGGTCAGTGTAAAAATGGATACGAATAGCGTACATGTGCAATGGACTCAGGGCAGAGACTCGAACGTAATTGAATGTATGATTCATTGAATGTTATTTAATTTAATTGTTAACCTTACTGACGCATTTACACAAATATATCTGAGTAAGCCACAGGCGATTCATAGTCGACATTTCAAAACTCGGCGAGTTAAGAATTTTAGTGCTGGCAAATATATTGCTTCTAAATCGGGGGTGGAACCGGATTTTTGAATTATGAATCACAGTTGAAAAATGGACAGGAATCATGAATCGATGGATTTGGTGTTCGATATTTCAGTTAGGAATCATGAATCACAAATACCGTATTTCCTCGAATAAACGCCGGCCTCGAATAAACGCCGCACCTGAGAGCCAAATATTAATAAACGTCGCACTAGAATAAACGCCGCACCCTGGAACAGACAACAAACTGAAACATCGAATTCATGACGTTCACTTTTTACAAGCGCAGAGCGCAGTTGTTTAAAACTACAAGTTTAAAGTTTGAAAGGCACAGACAAAAATCCGCAACATCGAATTTATCTGATTTCATACGTGTTTACAAGCGCAACAAGTAAAACTGTAAGGCGTGATCGGTACAGCCAGACAAAGAACTGTATCATTTTTCTACTTTTTAAAGTAAAGTTACGGTTGGTTGTTAGAAAAAGTAAACAGCATTTGAAATAAACACCACCCTCGAATAAACGCCGCACCCAAATCAGGCATGAAAAATTTAATAAATGCTGCGGCGTTTATTCGAGGAAATACGGCACGAGTGTCGTTGCCTTCCTTCAATGTTTGCTCTCATAATTTATTTTTACCTCGTGGAGACAATTTATTGAACTGGGTCCTAGACTGAATAACGTAGAACATGTAACGATATAAAGGCACAAACAAGTCAAAGCTAAACTGCAGTTTGATGCCAGTCTCTTGGCTCTCAAGCGTAAAATTCAAACACGGCACAGATCTTGAGTCTCTCTTTTCATAGTCTCCGTAATTTCTTTATGACAGACTAACTGAAAACGCTTTTGTTTTGTCAATAACAAATAAAGCTATTCCTCCACCAGATAATCATTGGAGTCGTTTTGATTAATATTTTTCATCAGATTCCGAGGGGAGGAAAAGAGCGCATGGCCAACTTCCCTAAATTGGAGTCTCGTGACTTCAGCTTAACAGGTATTGGCTGGAAAGAAAGTGCTGCAGATGTTGTCGTGTCAAACGTTGGCTGGGTAGCAGTCACAGCTGGTATAGGTTGTGAAGTATCTCTGAAAGCATACACGCCAAATGCAATTGGACTACACTTGAGGGAACCTGCCTTGCTTCCAACTAGTGTACAACAAAGAGGTAATTCCTTTTTCGCTTCACCACATGTCTGGTAAACCAGAACCTAAGCGAACGCATTTTTCTGTCAGGAATCGAAGATCGTAGACTTGGAATCTGGAATTCAGCTTCCAGTCACTGGAATGAAACAAGAATCCAGAATGCTAACCAGTTAGTGGAATCCTCTCATTTGTATCCAAAATCCTGTAAAAAAAATGAGGAACCTCGAGCTTAAGGTTGAGAAAACAAAACCCTAATGACCTACACAAAAAGTAAAGAGCAAATCAAAGATATATTTTTCTGAGCCATCGTCGTTGACATTGCCTTTGTCATTGCTCAAAGTCTCAAATTTTATGGAGTGGTTGTACCAAAACACACATAGCCCCTACCATATGCGTATTATTTTGACCAACTCACGTAACCAGCTCCAATCAGGGTCTTTTTCTCCCCTGAGAAAAGAGCCTGGATGGAGGTTGTTTGCTTTCAAGGAAATCAGGATCCAGTCAAAATAATCCAGAGTTTAGTCAAGGGATTCCAGGGTCCAATGTCATAGATATCTGAAATCCAGTCAAGGGAAACTGGAATCCAGTCAAGCGTATCTGGAATCCAGTCAAGGGAATCTGGAATCCAGTCAAGATAATCTGGAATCCAGTCAAGGGTATCTGGAATCCAGTCAAGGGTATCTGGAATCCAGTCAAGGGTATCTAGAATCCAGTCAAGGGTATCTGGGAATCCAGTCAAGGGTATCTGGAATCCAGTCAAGGGTATCTGGAATCCAGTCAAGGGAATCTGGAATCCAGTCAAGCGTATCTGGAATCCAGTCAAGGGAATCTGGAATCCAGTCAAGATAATCTGGAATCCAGTCA
>JAOCPT020692301.1:0-25942 GCA_026546935.2 Palythoa grandiflora
TTCCTCGACGTTTGTCACGTGATAGTGAACTACCACGTGACAAACTTCACTGATGAAGACTGATGGTTTCAGTCGAAACGTCTGTCATTAGTAAGATCAAAATTCCAGAAAAAAATTTAAAAATTCCTCACTTGCATTGAATCTGGATAAATGACAACATTCACTTTCACAATGGCTGTATTATTTACTCTAGCGTCATTGTTATCTGGCATATTCGTTGGGGTGGGGGACAAATACGAAAAAGCAAGGAGTCATGGATAGAGTAAAACTGTAAGACATGATGATGATGAAAGTAATAAGAATGTTTATGCATTGTACTAACAGGTCGCGTTGTGAGTAACTTCATCTTGCAGGCGTTGGAAGGCAGACCTTTGACGGTATGTTGAATATTGATGTGTGTTTAACTATATTTAAACAAAAAGGTCCATTGTCAGCAGAGGATTAACTCCGCAATATCCAACGTTTTAGGTCTATGGATCAGGTACACAGACAAGATCGTTTCAATATGTCAGGTATGTTGTAGTTTGTTGTCAAGAATTATCACACACTGTTGGCTCCGTGGCGCTTGAGAAGTTTAAACTAGGTTTTTAAACCGAAGATTTTTGCGTTCAAGTTACAACATTCGTTTTTTGTTGTTTCTGTTGCAGTGATCTTGTCAACGGGCTAATTCTCTTAATGAATGGAAATTATTCCAAACCAGTGAATATAGTAAGTAAGGTGAAACGTCCATACTCGAACTTTTCAAGTCTCTAATTACTGCGAATTTCGTATATTTTTGGTGCAATTAGTTATATCAAACACAATTTGTGTATGTCTCCCTAAATACTGATTTGCCCATCGTGCAGGGGCTGAAATTCCCTTAGTCACTTGAGGAAAGGGTTTCCTTCGTGCTCTGTATATTTTCTTTTTACAAAATCAAAGGAAAAAATTATTTTACCAACCTGGTGACCTATTTCAAGTTTCAGTAGTGAAAAAGCAACAAGTGTCATCGAACTCCACCCCCCCCCCCTTCCTTCCTCCTCCCCTCTTCAGGACGGGACTATGGCAGATTATTATTATTGTTATTATTATTATTGTTAATATTATTATTATTGTTGTTATTATTATCATTATTGCTATTATTATTATTGTTATTATTATTGTTATTATTATTATTAAGATGTTATAGCTCAATATTGCTCAGCTATAGTCAGTGCAGGCATGGATGACTTCACTCATCAATGGTTTGATTTCAGGGCAATCCTGATGAACATACCATCATGGAGTTTGCACGGATCATCAAGGAAGCAGTCGGTGAGTAACACTGAGCTGTTCTAGTTGGAAGGAACAGGAAATGAAATGCTAACATGCTGGAAGAATCAAAAAGGGTGGGGAAGATAGATCTATTTCCGGACGTGTCTCTGGTTTCTGTAGTGTTAAGTGGACGAGAGTCCTCTTGGATCGGAAAATAATCCATCGCAGGTGTTCCCCCAGCAGAAAGTGGTACTCATTATACCGACCTAGGAAGAATGGGAAAAAAGCTTAATCCTTTCACGAGTCTAAGTGGCTCATTGGAGTCGGCGCTTATCTCCGGTTTCTGTAGTGTTAAGCAGTTGAGAATCATTGACTCCCCCTGGACAGGACACTAATCCATCGTAGGTACCATGGTACTCATTTTACCGACCTCTGGAGGATGGAAAGCTGAGTCAACTTCGGCGGAAAAGAAGGTCACACAAATGTTCAACACTCGACTGAGCCGGGGATTGAACCTGGAACCTTGTGGTTAGAAGGCAGAGATCTTACCACTATGCCAAACACGCCGAAGAAGGAAGAATGGAAAGCTGCGTAGGAAACCCGAGTCAACTGACTTTGGCGGAAAAGAAAGTTACACAAATGCTCAGCCTTGGACATACTTGTATGAGCAATACCTTCCTAATGCCCATGCGTACGCTGATGATGATTCCCAGCTATATATGGCTTTCAAGCTAGACAGCTCCACGTGTGAAATGGAGGCAATAAAGATAATGGAGGAATGTATAGGAGCTGTTAGAGCATGGATGATTTCTGACAAACTTTAGCTTAACAAAGACAAAACCTAACTTATGTTCATAGGAACCCGGCAACAACTTAACAAAGTTGGAGCTAATAGCCTAGTTATTGGGGGTACTGTTTTTTTAGAGTTTTTTTTTGTGTTTGTAGTCGGGCTACGCGCAGCGGCCCGACTTTGGTTTTACCTTTTTGCCAATCTATCTGTCACGTCGCGTTTGGTCAATTACTTAGTGTAAGACCTCGCGAATTTTTCCGAAAAATGCACAGGAAGCCCAAAAGTCACATGTTAAATCAAATTACCCCTAGTACTTTGTATAGTCATCATATGGTCTTTTGGTCAATTACTTAGTGTAAGACCTCGCGAATTTTCCTGAAAACTTCACAGGAACTCCAAAAGTCATATGTTCAACATTGAATATTTAAATTACAGTCATGCTGCGATGATACACAAGAAAAAATCCGTGAACATATCCATCAAATTTGGTATTTTTATTTCTCCTGCAACTATTTACCCTCTCATTATACATTCTATTGACCTTGTATTGTAGCCCGACTTCACGCTTTTAAAGCGTATAGTTATATTTAGAATGTAAAGCGCATTAGATCATTTTTGCATGTTTTCTGCGCTATTTAGATATTTAGATATTAATTATTATCATTTTCATCATCATCATCATCACCATCACCATCATCATCATCATCATCATCATCATGACACAACACCCCATAGCTAAAATAAAGATTATTTAACTTTGCTCAAGCTTCTCAATCTCACATCAGTTACATTACAGCTATTGCTACGGTTATGTTAAGGGTTGCTCATGCAGAACTTGGAAGAGTCAACCTTTGCGCGTCTCCTTCTATTTTTAGAACTTCGTTTTCAGAATGAGACTCAATTCAATTTAAAATTTCACACATGTTTCACATGCCTTTCACACGTGCCATGTCACGTAAAAATCCTGCTTTATTCTAATTGGTCATTCTGAACAGTACGCGCGAATCTAGACCCCCCGCAGCGTTCTAAAAATAAAAAGATGCGCCCAAAGGTTGATTCAAAGGGCTGCTATGGGAGATGGACGCTCCTATTCATGGGCTCCTGTTAAACCCATTAATTTCAGTGGCTAAACTTCGAAAATTGACCATATCTTCAAAAGTAAGCAAATTTCTTTATTTCTAATTCACTCATTCATTCCCTTCTAGTTGAAACATTTTTGTTTTTATATTTAAGAAAAGTTCCATGTAGGGAACATCGAAAATCAAAAGGTTTTCTTAGCTTTTTTTTTTTGGAGTTTTATGATTGGATAAATTATGATAGCACAAAAGAAACATTGCTTTAAAGTAAAATTTCCTTGCATTTTACTAAAAAATCACGGTCTATACACGTACACAGATTGATGTATTCTCAGTACGCAAATCTAAACATTCTGGTGTGAGAAAAGCGAAATGCCACAGAGCAATGGAAGGTTGCCTAGTTCTTACTCGAACAATTACTTAAAGTAATTCACGAGAGGAAATGAACGATCTAAATTTACGGCTATTCAATATATTGACCAAGTTTTAAAATGTTGGAAAAGCCTTTAAAAAGTCTGCGAATTTAAGGATCCGTGCAAATCCTTTTTGTGGTTAATAATTTTACACCAACCTAACTGGTCTGTGGAAGATATGACTAATTTTTGAATCCTTTGAAAATCGGCTTCAAGTCTTATTCGGACCACTGGTTGAATTTGTTTCCTTTGATACTGGAATTAACTCCAGTGTGTTTCTTACTACAAGTTGTGTCTTTGAAACGTATTTTTTTGTAAATTTTGTCATTACGTTTATTTTGTTGATGATTTATGTTGGCGATGATGATGATTTGTGATGATTTGAAGATTCTAAAACGAGGTGATGATGGTGATGATGGTTATGATGATGATGATGATGATGATGGTTTTGATGATGATGATGATTATGGTTTTGGTGATGATGATGATGGTTTTGATGATGATGATGATGATTATGATGATGGTGTTGTTAATGATGATGATTGTTCATCACAGGTGGAAATGCACCAATTATCACTCTGCCCAAAGTAGAAGACGATCCACAGAGGCGGAGACCAGATATCAAATTGGCCAAGAGAGAGTTGGGCTGGCAACCCAAGGTATAAAGATTCTAGTTTACAAACAGCAAATATTTCTTAAAACCGCAGAGTTTGAAATTTTGCTTCCGTAGCATTTTGTGTGAATCCCTTACCCACAAACCTCCGCTAAACTGATCTCAGTTTCTACTTCTTTAAAACTGACCAATAAAAGAATACAGAAATACAAGAACTGCAAATCTGATCAATTTAAGTAAAAAGCACACTTGAAGATTATTAACTACGTCGACGGTATTATTATATTACTTCCCTCGTGAACAAAGTATCGTCTTTAATACTCCCTCCCCCACCCCACCCTTCCCTGTTTTCCTATGAAGCGACCCCCTGGTTAGATATTCTCTTTCCTATGTTTTAGACGTGTCTCTTTTTACAAAAGTTCTAAGGAGTTCTCGTATTTTTATTCACACAGGTTCCGTTACATATCGGCATCAGAAGAACCATAGATTACTTCAAGAAAGAACTAGAAAAATCAAAGTCGAAAAAAACAAAAGATTTATAGTCTTTGTAATTCGAAGGCGGGAAATACAATTTCATCAATCTTTTCTATTTTTAGTTCAAATACGAAAAACAAAACTAAAAATATGGCGAAACGTAGGCATTTAAATCTTCCTACGTCATTAAAAAATAGATACCGTTTAGCTAGATTCAACCGTTGGAGAATACAGTATATGTATTTTTATACAATTTAACTGTATTATATAAAACGCAAGACTTATTTTCAATAGAAACGGGATTTAATACCTGAAAAACTATGTTTAAATGTTGTATAATTTTTTTTAAAAAAAATGTTTGTTCACTCAGTGACGCATTTGACGTCTAACCTGACCGTTTAGCATTGTGATAACAAGAAAACCATTTTCAGCGGTTAGAACTTAAAATTTAAATGAAATAGACCTTACTCACAAATGGCTGCGATTTTAATATTCTTTTGTCCTTACTCAAACTAGCCCAACAAGTCTCGTTTTGATTAAAATGTTCTTTTGAACTGAGAAATTTTTAAATCTTCTTCTGGAATTTTAGTCTCAATTATTAACACACGTTTCGACTGAAAGCATCAGTCTTCGTTAGTGAAGTTTGTCAGGTGGTAGTTCACTATCACGAGTCGAGTGAACTACCTCATCGAATGAATTACCCACGTGACAGACCTCACTGATGAAGACTGATAGTTTCAGTCTAAAGGTCTGTTGATAATTGAGTCCAAAATTCCAGAAAAAGATTTCAAAATTTCTTACTTGAATTGAATCTGGATGAAAAATAACGTTCACTTTCATATTCTTTTGAAAGTTTAGCTCAAGAACTGACGAGGATAGTAGGGCTAATTTGTATGTAGACAAAAGGATATTAAAATCGCCGCCATTTATGAAAGGTCTATAACGCAGTTTATTTAACAATTAGAGAGCTCTAATTACCCATGGGGCCCAAAACTATTAATCAGTAATATAGATTAGTTGCAGTCAGTGCTAATTGCCAACGAGTAAGAACATAAATTGATAAAATGGAATTTCTTTTCTGAAACTAGAAAAATGAATTGTTTTCACCATGAATTTTGCCGTCTCCGAAAGACGGGTTATCCTCGGTGTAACTGCGGACCTGTGAAGCTTTTGTTTGTTTTGTCGCTATTATGTTCAATTTAACTATAAAATTTAGTGATAACATGTCAGTACTGTGGACGACGTTTCGACGGCGACTTCGCGAATAATTGACTTGAAAATGACGTTAGCCGACGTCGAAACGTCGTCCACAGTACTGACATGTTATCGCTAAATTTTATAGTTAAATTGTTTAACAAGAATCGTCTTATCCAAACCAATTTTAGTACAATATGTGATATGTTCATCAGGATTCTTAGTTAGCATTTTCGTTCGTGGTAGATAAAATGACTGAACGTATAAAGGCAATTTATTTGAATAAATAAATTATAGAGAAATTTTTGGTCAGCAGTTCGATCACTCTTTTTTCGAAAAGGCTGCATTTTCGGGCCCTGTCCACACGTATCCGGATATTTTTGAAAAGGGAGATTTTTTTCCGTTTTCAAATAAATACGCGTCCACACGTGCGTAGCGTTTTCAAATCCTATTCGCCCGTCCACACGAATACGCTAAAGCCAGGTAAATACGCTAGCTCTCTCTATAAAGCATGCGTTGTAACCAATAGAGCTTGCGCGGGAAGGACTGTATCTTAAGTATGACGTCATTGTATTCGAAAACCTCCGTTTCGCCCGTCTACACGAATACGATAAATCTCCAGTTTCAAAAATCTCCACTCTGGAGAACGTTTTCGAAAACTTCCGTTTTCAGTGATCGAAAACGCTGTATACGTGTGGACGGAAGGCTAAAACGCAGAAAAAAATCTCCATTTTCGAAAATATCCGGATACGTGTGGACTGGGTCTCAGTCACAAGCCCGTACCCAAGATTTTTAGTTGGGGGCTGCGAGCGAGCGTTGAAAGCACGAGCATTCTAATGGTCCTGGAGCAAGCTTTCCCGAACACTTTAGAATTCAGGCTGCATGAAAACACATTGACTATTGACTACGTTATTTATTTCGGTTAGCAAAATATCTGACAGTAAATTTAACTAGAAGGGAATGAATAAGTGAACTGGAAAGAAAGAAATTAGTTTACTTATGAAAATGTGACCAATTTTCATAGTTTAGCCAATAAGATTAACGGTTTAAAAACAACGCAATTAGCACCTTTCTGCATTCCATTGCAGTCTACCTGCCCAGCTCTTACTCGGATAGTTACTTAAAAGTACCTGGTTCGCTAGCAGGTCGCAAATCACTTTTGACAAGAAGATTCTGTAACTTTGTGTCGCGTTTCAACGAAACTAGTTGAGGTTGGGAAAATATACTAACTGTTTCCGGATCGGACTGCAGAATTATGAAATTTCTATTAAAGAGTAATGTTTTTGGCCGCTAAATTGTTAGGGTGATAAGTGAGAATGAACGGCTACCACATTCTGATGAAGGCTATAACCAGTGTAGCCGAAACGTTAATGTTTTAAATTTTTAACTTTTTTATACGCGTGTAAACCGAAAAGTTTTTTTTAATTTAAGCTTTTAATTTGGATAGATATTCACTTATTTTCCCTTATTTTGTAATTAGAAGGTGGAAACAGTAAAATATAAGTATTACACTAATTTCACGCAACAAATTACGTGACTGGAGTTGCGTGACTCGAAACACTTTACCAATATCTTAGGAACACCTAAATGAGATCTCAAAGATATCAAACTGAAGCACACGCATCTGCCCGGAGTTCATAGTTTTGATGACGTCACATGAAAACCTTCTGGGTAAGTGAAGCTTAGCAGTTATACTTTCGCTAAGCCAGTAAAGAATTGGAATAGCGACGGTATCCGTCCATGCTTGGTTTCGTGGATTTGTGAATCTAAATAGGGCAGCCTGATCACCAGAAACTCTACTGCGTTCTCGTAAAATTCTATAACTTGAAACTGAATTTTTATACTCACGTCAGGTGTCATTCAATTTTAGACTCAAAAATAAACTCTACGTTACGTTATTCCATAACGAACCTGCTCAGCCCGGCTGAGTATAGTTGAAACTGATAGCATGCGTGTCTTGATATTCCATACATAATGACGTCAGGCTTTCCTCCGGGCTCCAAAACGGGAGGTTTTAGTTTTCTGCACAAATTCCTGTTTGATACGGTATATGCTTTGTCAAGCAAATTACTTCTTCTTCCAAAGCTCTCGAAACCGCGCTCTTTCTTCCATAGCGTCAAAAGAAAAGTGCGACAAACGTTTAAATTCAAAATCATCAAATCCAAGCCAATAATTTCTTCGTAATAAATCGGCACTGCATTCCAGTGACACTTTTCACGCTTATTCTTGTTTGCGTATTAGTTATTTCAAATATTCTCATGTCCAGTTGAGAAGTTATATCATCAACCCGCACTTTGCGTTTGATCACACGTTCCAAACACTTCGAACACAACAAAGCCCTTAGGGCTTCGCACCTCGGGACTTCATTCTTTTTTCATGCAGTGTTTCAAACGGGAAATCAAAGACTCGTGCTCATTTTTTATATATTACGTAGCTTGCAACAAAAACACGATTATTATACTTTTTTGGGCATTGTGCATGGCGCATTATACGGGCTATAAATGGAGAAATGAATAATTTGGCGGGCCCGCTGAAACAAGACAATGATTGTACAACTAATTTCAACACTTACAAATAATTCAGTATAGCGTGAACGAGACCCTTTACCGACTGGGCAGAACGTTCGGTTTGAGCGACAGATGTTATAAACAGATTCAGACTGTCACAAGTAAAGATTCAGAAAGATCATTTTAAAACGTGAAAGACAAACCCAGTGAACTAAATCATGCTGCTTCTTCAAAGACGGTTACCTGCTCGTTGTTTTTTCAAAGTCTGTCTCATCGTTTTCATATTCAACACAATCAGCATGAAATCTGGAGGTAAGCCATTATCCACTCTATTCCTTATTCCGTTTCCTTGCTGCATATTACTCTCTTGTTATGTTTTCTTTCCTGTTTTCACTAAATAGATAATAAATGCTTCTTGACACTCACCCTGAAATGTTTGTTTCCCTCGGTTATATTCCTGATAAATTCTTTGAAAACGTTATCTCTTGTTCCGTTGGGTCTAGTCAATGCGGAAGTGACCTAAAAACTCGTGTTCATTCTTTATGGAAATAATTAACTCTACATGTGGACCAAAGCAAGATACTTTGAGGAAACTCAAGCTTGCATCATAATTCTTAGGTGGCCTTGTAGCAAAGAATTCTCTTGTTGGCATCAATTGCATAACTATGTATAACAAGAATGAGACATGAAAGGTGTTAACGCACCGGAGTCTTTTGTTACAGTGTTTTGACTCTGCTGATTACCGACATCACAGTGACTTCATCAGATAAATAATGCCTGAATCACCAGCACACTCGAAACACCACACGTGAAAACCGTA
This sequence comes from Palythoa grandiflora, assembly GCA_026546935.2. Taxonomy (NCBI): domain Eukaryota; kingdom Metazoa; phylum Cnidaria; class Anthozoa; order Zoantharia; family Sphenopidae; genus Palythoa; species Palythoa grandiflora. Next base: position 9,121 of record JAOCPT020692301.1, read on the forward strand.
AAGTTACATTTTTATTAAGTTAAACACAATCGAAAGCTTCAAAGTTACATTTATCGCATGACTATTTTAGTTCGCTCAAGTATGACAACAGAAAAGTCTATATTAAAACAATATAGAACTTATGTTTTTATGTTCTAAAATATGTTTTGGGCCCAACTCAGACTCATTTTAGTCCGAGCCATATGCCCAAGAACGTAAACTCTTTTACTATCATTGTCACTTTGGAGGGCACTGGGAAAACAAATAATGAAAACTATGACAACAAATTTAATAATCTGAAAAATTACGCCAGCATTCGCAAGTTAAAAATGGATCAAGTGAAGATGGCTGGAAGTAAATAATCTTGTCATTTGAAGTTTTAAAACTTGTAAAAATTATGAAAGTTTGGTAAAAGTTATTTGTAATTGTTGAAATTAGTTGCACAATCATTGCCTTGTTTCAGCGGCCCCGTCCAATTCTCCACTTCTCCATGAATAGCCCGTGTAATGCGCCAGAGTGCCAAAAAATTATAATAATTGTGTTTTTGTTGCAAGTTACGTAATATATAGAAAATGAGCACGAGTCTTTGATTTCCCGTTTGAAACACTGAATGAAAAAAGAATGAAGTCCCGAGGTGCGAAGCCCTAAGGGCTTTGTTGTTTTCGAGGTGTTTGGAACTTGTAATCAAACACGATGCGCGAGTTGATAACTTCTCAACCGGGCATGAGAATTTTTGAAATACACGCAAACAAGACAAAGTGTGAAATGCAGTGACATTACTTGCGAGGAAATTATTCATATCGGGCTGGGATTTGATGATTTTGAATTTAAACGTTTGTCGCCCTTTTCTTTTGACGCAATGGAAGAAAGAGCGCGGTTTCGAGAGCTTTGGAAAAGAAGTAATTTGCTCGACAAAGCATATACCGTATCAAACAGGAATTTGTGCAGAAAAGTAAAACCTCCCGTTTTGGACCCCAAACGAAAGCCTGACGTCATTATGTTTGGAATATCAAGACACGCATGCTATCAGTTTCAACTATACTCAGTCGGGCTGAGCAAGTTTGTAATGGAAGTCGCAAGCAAAATGGCGAGCCAAAGACTATTTTGGATTTGTGCCCGCTGGGGAGAAATAGACTGTGGGTTAACAAACATGAAATTTATTATTAAATATGAAATAATAAATTCATGATATTAAAGACAAGGAGAAATTCGCTATAACACTTTATATATAAGTAAATGTTTAAATTCTCATTTTTACCGCTAGGTTCCTTCTGTTTCGGCATTTCAAATGAAAAACCGTGTTTGATCTCAGATGTTTCATCTGATGTTTCGTTGGGTATTAAGGTTCATCCACCTGAAGCAATGGTCGTAATTTATTGGCTGTTTACCACATGTATGTTTAATGAGTAACTATCCCAGTAAGAACTAGGCAGGTCGACTACAATGAAATGCAGAAAGGAGCTAATTGCGATATTGTTAAACTGTTAATCTCGTTAGCTAAACTTCGAAAATTGACCACATTTTCATAAGTAAACTAATTTCTTTCTTTCCAGTTCACTCATTCATTCCCTTCTTGTTAAAACATTTTTAGATTTAAAAACATTCAAGTGGGGAACATCAAAACTCAAAACGTTTTCTTGGCTTTTGTTTTGGATTCTTATGATTGGATAAATTGTTATAGCACAAAAGAAACATTGCTTTAAAATATGATTTTATTTCATTTTACTTTACTTTACTTTGCTTTGCTTTGCTTTGCTTTGCTTTGCTTTGCTTTGCTTTGCTTTGCTTTGCTTTGCTTTGCTTTGCTTTGCTTTACTTTGCTTTGCTTTGCTTTGCTTTGCTTTACTTTACTACTTTACTTTAAAACTATCTTGTACACAGGTTGGTTTATTCTCAGTATAAAAATCTATACATTCTTGTATGGGAAAAGCGAAATGCAGCAGAACAATGGGAGGTACCCTATTTCTTACTCAGAACATTACTTAGATACTCGCGAAAACAGTGCAAAACCAGTCCGTAAATTGTTTCTCACACTCAAATTACCGGTCCTACTTACGCATGTGCGGTATCTGACCATTTTGTGTGTACCAGTATCAATTTGATTTATTCTGTCACTTGTTCAGTGTGTCAAAATCTTTACATCGGAAGAAGTGGTAGAAAATTGGGTGATCGATTTGTTGAACATTTAAGAGATGTTTAAACAAATGATCTCTCACTGTCTAAACCAGTAGCGTGGCAATTTAATCTCCCAGGACATTCTTTTCGTAACATGCAAATTAAAGCGGCATTACTCTTCACAATGGCTTTAACGAGTCGCGCAAAAGAAAGGAACAAAATCTTATTTTTAAACTTGATACCTTGGCTCCCTATATATTCCTTATCTGATCATTTTTAGTTTTGACCCGAATGGCCTTTCATCTATTTGCATTTCTGTATCTATTAACTATTCTTGATTCTCTCAGCTTTTTTAGATGCTCTGACGAAAGGCTAACGCTCGAAACGTCAGCTTTCCAAATTCTTACGGCGATCGTGATTTATCTCAAATTACTTCATGTTTTTAGCCAATGTGCTTCTTTCCCACCTGAGAGTAGAAGAGTAATGGGAAGTTAATTGAGTAAGGCTTGTTTAATGCTTTTCGAAAATGATGGCTGAATGTGAATTGAATTTGTTATAGACTCTTTAGGGCTCTTGTGGTTGAATGCTGTTTTCCGCTAAAATTGAATTTATTTCGTAGAAGGCGCAGTTTCTTTCGTTAAACGCCCTGAAGACCCAACAGTGATTGTCCTTGGATTAAACAGTACCAACGTCTCGTTACACTGGAAATGTGATCTATTTGCTGGAGAGTCACTTTTGTTCATTCAGATTTTTAGATATGAACCAGGTAATCCAAGTATTCGTACACAGTTAGGAGGAAGGTTTGGTGATCATCATGGCTCCAACACGACCTATGCTTCAACCTTTAATGGACGTGGCATTATGAGTGTTGCTGGCTGCGATATAACATTACTCATATTTAATGTGACGGTGGAAGACGGAAAATACAAATATCGCGCAGTAATCAACACAATCAGTGGTGTATTCCAGTCAATTGATATCGGTCTTCTAGTTGCTGGTAAGTATAGAGCCACACAGTTTTATTTCTTCTTTGATGAAAAGCTTAAGAGGTTACTTCGTATGCGGTGCGGTTTTCCCGTTTCAGATCCATTTAATCATGGCCTATGATGATTTATCGGAGAAAATTTTGTTTGTACTTTTACGTTAGTTTATTCAATGTCAGTTCATGAACCTTCATAATGTACTACCAAAGAACGGGCGCCCTCTGCTTTAGAGCGCCTAAAGGTAGCATGAAGCGGATTTGAAGCAGATTTGTCCCAGCCAGCCCATCCTCAAATGTTAACTGTATAAATTATGACCAAGTGCAACTCAAAATGCAGTCCATGCTAAAAATTTGGAATGAAAGTCCAAATCATTTTATGTTGTTAATTATATCTTTATTTAAACCACTAAAGTAAAAGCATAACGCTTGTGGGATGTGGCTTTGAAAGATAAACTCACAAGTCGGTATAACCTGCAGCCACTTTATAGGCCACTATGGCCACATGGTTAGCGAGCATTACTCCTTGTATTTACTCTTATATAAAGTGAGCGTGAGTGTTAGCAGCCATGTACAGCTATTTTGACCTTATTAGGCCTGGTCAGCACGGCAAGCTAACAAACAGGCTCAGTTTTCCAAAAAAAGTGTAAGCATAACACTTACACATCCTTCAAGCAATACTACTCAGAGTTTTGTGTCGTTCGATAGTTTCAAACCTGACCGCTCTTGGTCTTTACACGACTGAAATACAATCATGCACAGCTACTTTGGTTTTTTTCGTAAAGCTGTGCCGATATATATGGAATGTAACAATCCCATGATACACTACACATAGTGCCAAATTTAGTGAATGCAAGTTACCACTGGCACACTTGTGCTGAACTTGCAAGTTCATCTTCCCACAAGCTACACGTTACTTTAAATCTTTTCTTTGATTGCTATGTATAAAATGCTGCGAAGTAAACTTAAATGTTAAGTCAGTGAAAATACTGTTTTTATTCCAACTAACCGGCGAGAGCAAAAAATTATGCCAAAATATGGTATGACTAAAATAGAAAAATGATGGCTTATTTGCGTTTATCACGGCTTCAACTCGAAAAGTTATAAAATTTCTTTAAAGTGACCCGTTCTCCACGTGAGTTTCCATATCTCAATGGGTATATAGAGCGTCTGACAGCTAATCAGAGAGTCATGGATTCAGTTACCGTTAGGGACGCAGAAGTATTTTCTTCTGAGAAAACGAAGCTTGAGTTTATTAAATATTCCTTTCGTTACAGTTCCTAAAGCACCAAGAATAAAGGTTGAGCCAGAACAGCTAACCGTCTGTGAGAACCAGCCAGTGTTGTTGTCTTGCGTGGTTGAAGAAGGAATTCCACAGCCTGTTGTGATGTGGAAAAGAAACAGGGACCGAACAGTGCTCATAAGCACCAACAACACCTACACTAACTACATCACTGGACAGGTGAACAGGCACCAATCTGGTACATATAGCTGTGTGGCGACTAATGCAGCTGGAGACGCAAATAAAACATCGTCTTTACGTGTACAGAGTGAGTACATACAATAACTAATTATCATTACAATAATTATAATTTCCTCAAATCTGATTGGCTATTGCTGAATTTTGTTTTTCCCTAATCTTCTTGGAAAACTATTCGATAGCAAAACTCTGTTATTGCCTACCTGTTATCGGGACAGTTAAATGAAGCAATCAAAAACTTGGCTTCAGAATTTCTGGCCAATCAGCAATAAGATACTATGAATAGCAACAACTTACCTCTGAAAACAATATGGATAATTTCACCTCCAACAACTTAAATTCTTTTACAATATTGATTGCCATTAGTATCTCTCAGTGCTCAGAAGTGAGTCAACAGCTTTCGTAAAAATGTAATTATTATAACAAATTGGTAATAGGTGGCGTTCACGTGACGTCGTAGCGGCCTATTACCATTACTTATTGTTTACTGGCTAAAATGTTATCATGAGCAATTTACTCACTTTACTCGTACATTAACGACCTCTTTATATGGATTTCCTAATAGGCGAGATCTCGACTAGCGCCTCGTTTTTCACAAAAACGATTGTTTCGTTTATCTGCCGGAGAAGGCTGGCTCGCCCGTTTGCTGGGACCCGGCTGTAAGCTGGTTAATCCAGATAATATGGCGTCATACCAATTTTCATTCTCATAAAATCAGTTCATCCCAGCTGTCGAGATGAAACGTTTTCAAGTGTGAACGATAGAATATGCTGATTTAAATAACGCGATCTCTTTAAATTTCATTCTGGTTCGCTAGCTAACATTTTGTTATATGGACACATGAAATATTTATCCCAATAACCTGGCCTGGCACCATATGAACAGGCCCCGCTAAGTTCCCTATATTTTGATCATATCTATCAGTTGGTGCTTCCATTTATTGTAGCCCATGTAGGTATGAATCCATTTTCAAACAATGTGTAACGCGTAACAAAATATGTTGTTGTGTTAAGTGTTGCAATCATTTATGGGTCAACATGTACGTTACGACTATTACCTCTTCGTCCGTAAAGAAAAAGCAAAATTCATTTGTTTTCAAGTGTGTTATTGTGATGGAAAGAGGCCACGAAATGGTGTAGTTGAAGATTGTGAACAAGTACATGCACTGACTCGCTTTGGCCTTTGAAAAGTGTTTAGTTTTCGTGTTTAGAAAATTACCAGTAACCGACAATGGACTTCAATTATGAAAAGTAATACTATCATGACGGGATCTTCGATTCCCTCAAAACAACTCCTTTTTTCCTCACGTTAGATGGCAAAGAAAAAGGAACGAGAACAGCCGGGATTCTTTGTAGGGCGCACAAAAATGATAATTTATATATATTCACTCAAAATAATAAAATGTTTAGTGCTTTTATTTTTTTAGTTCCAGCTAAGATAATGTTCGTTGTACCAAGTGCTATATACGTGAAGAGTTCTCGCGTTGAGTTGACATGTTCAGTGGAAGGAGATCCTCCACCTTATGTGATGTGGTTGAACGTCACTGATGGATCACTTCTCAAGAACAGCACAGTTAAAACCAGCTACGTCATACCGAGTGTATCTTCCCACCACAAGGGAACTTACAGATGTGTGGTACAAAATCGATGTGGGAGCGACAGTAGAGAGATGTCAATTATTGATGTATATTGTGAGTTTAATGATAGAGTTTCCTATCGTGGCTATAGCTTAGACTATGAAATAGTAAATCGTTTGAATCCATGATCTTATCCAGCCCATTGGTGGGGAAAAGTCTAAACACAAGGTCTTTGAATCTGATCTGGTAAAATTTCCCTATCAGGGTATACTTAATTAGAAACATAACACAAACCGCAGTGATAAACATAATAGCACAACGCATGTTGCAAATTTTCAAATATATTTTAACTTGACGTTTCGTATGTTACAACATACATCTTCAGAAGTGACCATCAAACTAAGTTAAAACAAATTTAAAACAGGATAAGGAAAATTGGTTACTAAAAAAATAAGTAACATTAAATAAAGAAAAATATATTCACTGCCATTATTTACATTCAAAACAAGCTTTAAATCTCGGATAAATAAGGTTTCTTTAATTTTACAATGCAGATCTGCCAGCAAACTCATTAAATATTCATATATAAATCGCGATAAAAATAAAAAATTACCTGGTGTAATACATAGATTATTAATATAACTCTCGCATACTGAATGCGTAATTGTTCTTTCTTCTTTTACTTTCTTTCTGTTTCTCTCTCACTCGCTTTTACCTAGTCTCTCTCACTTTTTTGCCTCTCTCTCAGTCCCTCTCGGTCTTATTATCTTTTTCTTGCGGCTAGAACGTTAATAACAAATTATGAAAGCCAGTTCTTTTTAAACTAATCAATTTTAAATTATTCTAAATGAAATTTAAGTATATATATAAAAAACGTGTCAAAGAAAGAATGACGTTAACCCTTAAACGGTCAAGAGGGGAGGGGGGGGGGCGAACGCCGCGAACCCCCCCCCCCCTTCCGCTCCATACCTCGATTTTTTTCATATCTTATGAGGACACACTTTCCAGACTCGTTCATTACGAAATATTTCGTTGTCTTGGCAAACCTGAATGTGTTATCACATTCGACAATACATATAAAATTTTAATATATTGTTCTACTTTATTATATTCGCTAATAAGTAGGTTTTTCATTAAAATGTTGGTTCAATTAAACAAAATATGTACAGTAAAAGATTTTTTTGGTCATAAAATTCTGATTTTTAAAAGAAATTTGAGCAAATACATCAAAAGCGGTGAATTCAGCAAAAATGCGTTGTTCTATTGGCTCCTGTAACCATGGCAACAGTCAAATAAACACGTGACCAATACTAATTGAAAGGGCATCAACTAATTAACAATAATGCCAAAAACTTAAGTCGCATCTAATTTCAAAATATTAATCATGCTTATATATATATATTTATTGTCATCTTGTCACATCTATTTTCTTTTTTTTTCTCGCAGTTTAGAAAAAAACACTCTTCCTCGCCATTTCCTTTTAAAATCTGCTTGTAATTAATGTTTACAAAAAACACAATGGCAAATAAAAACTTGAAACTTGAAACTTGAAATTTGAGGCCGAACAGACAAGGCATATTGAGAATCGTGGTTCAACGAACCCCCCCCCCCCCTTCCCCGTTCCTCAACCATTGATGTTTGCCCAAAAGGCTTCACCGTTTTTAAGGTTAAATAAAAATGTACACAATATGAAAAAAGCTAAAAATGATTGCATTCTCTCTCAAAATGGCCGCAAGGAAGAAGAACTTTTAATGCGGCCTCGTAGCAGCATTTGCGAACAAAACGTGAGCAGTGTGGAAAAAGGAGGGTTATGTTCATCTAGCAGTTAGTCGTTGCCTCAACTCGCTACACTCAGAGACAGGATCTCATCGAGAACCGTATGGTGAGCAGTGAAACGAAGTTTTCCCTGTGTGGGACGTTCGAAAGATGACCGAAAAGTTATTGTGCAGATCGGAGAAATCTAGCTATTCGGAGATAAGAAAAAAATTATACAACCACACTGGTCAAGCTAAAAAAGAACGCATCATTATTCGGAACAACATCAAGACAACTTAAGAAAAATAAGGTAAGTTGAAAAGTAATTTATAAAATTTTTGGCATTTTCCGATGACTGCATAATATATACGGCATTATAAACCCACAATTAGCATTAGTTCTTTTCTTTAATACTCGATGCTGCAATCAAACAAAATAAAATGAAACATTATAAACTGTACTTCAGTTTATTTATTCTTCCTCAAATGTACAACGTAGATACAGTCGTAAAAAACAAAAAATATATATCAAAATATGTGTTCTCATAATAAAAGAACGAAAGTACTCACCATTAATCGCATTCATTTCACGCTTTGCGCTTCACTGCTATGCTGAGGAAATCATTCCGTATGAAGCTCACTTGAATTTTATTTACAGCGAAGGATATTCATAAGCAAAGTATAAGTGCAAGTGGAGACCGCTAATTGTATAGGTTGTTGTTATATGTTAGACAGAAAGAACACTACACTTTTTACCTCGCATTTGAAAACTTTAAAGATCAAATGCTGTGCGAAAAACAAATTAATTGAATATTAATGAATTTAAAAATGCCAAGTCCTTGTGTCTTTGACAAATGGCCTGTAAAATCTGTTTTGAGCAAAAGGACAAAACGCCTGCGATTACGAAAGTGAATCTTAATATGCATAAAGGCGCGAGGTTTTTTAGAAATGAAAACGTCAACAACAAGGAAACACATCAAATATCTAAATATGCACTCCATGGAAATTACTGAATTTAATGCAAGTCACCAAATTATTTTTAAGATGCCTTGCAGGCTCAGTTACTTCAATTGGTGGATTTTGTTTACTTTAGGAGTCGTTCTCCTGAATAATAGCTACATGGCTGGTAAGAATTGTATAAGTTATTAAACCATTAGAAAATCGAGATTTTGAAGTTCATTTTTCATTAAATTTCAGAGGCTTTGCAGCTAACCAGTGTTCCAGGTGATCAGATGGTTGTTATTGGTTACAACAGCTCTCACATCCAGCTAAAATGGAACGTAAGTCTTCAAGGCAAACCTTGTGATAGAACAAGAATATTCAGATCACGGGACAATGGTTTCGGCTCTAACACGCTACTGTACCTCAACAGTCGTTATCCCAAAATACCTGCAGAGTATCAGAACCGAATGAATGTGACTAATGTGGTTGATCGTGGTGCTGTAACAGTGACCTTGGTGATACGGAATGTGACCCTGAGTGACGAAGCGTACTACAAAGTGCAGGTCGATGCTTTTGATGGCTCTCAAACTGTAAACACTTTATTCCTAACTATTTACGGTGAGAACGATTTACTTTGATTTCTTTTTGAAAGTAAGTTATTTGATTTTTCCAAAATACGAACTGCTTTTGATTTTCATGCCCTGTCCGCACAATTGCGCTTGCGTTTGAAACCGAAAACATTTCGATGCATTTAAGCCTTGTGTTCACACTAAGAGGCTGAGCGTTTTTTCTTTAAATTTTTGCAGCTCTCCCAAGCGTTCAAATTTACACAGAAAGGGAAAGCTATTTTGAGAATCAAACTGTCAAACTGTACTGTAACGTCACTGGTAAACCTGCACCAACTATCAGTTGGATCCAAGTAAACAACTCCAGCAGGTCGTTCGTCAACAGTTCAATTCTGACTATATCCTCAGCTAAAGAGGGTGATACTGGACAGTATAAATGTATTGCAACTAACAGTGCTGGAACTGGTACTGCTTCTATAAAAATTGATATTATACGTAAGTATGACTAATAATATTTCTCTAAACTGAAAATAAATTGTTGTTGTTGTTGTTATCATGTACGAATCGCACGTACTACTGTACTTTGTTATAGTAAAACTTATCGCATATTCTAATACTGAGGCCCGTTCACACAAAGACGCTTTATAAACGACGAAAACGTCTTCTGTCCACAATATCGTTTACACGTCATTTTCATATCGTTTTGTGCCTGCAGACACAAAGACAAATCAAACGGCCTCAGGAATCCTCGGTACTTATGTACATGCGCAGTGACGATATTTTTGGCCAAAAAGGACTGGGAACAAGCCACGTAATCTAACGTTTATTGTAGAACAAGAATCTTTAGGACTGGGAACAACCCAGAAGACCGCTCAGGTCGAGAGACTATGGCAGAGAGCGTGTGTTGAAGTTAGTTTTCATACGCTATTGTTTTAACAGCTGAGAGTATCGCACTGAACGTTTCCACTATTATACTTGTGGCAGCACCATGGGGTCCACAAACCGAATTGTGCTTCCTAATGTGAGTTTGATCGACCAAAAAGACGTTTGGGAGCTTTTAAGAGACTTCAAAATATTTGTGTCAATGAAAAAGTAGCTGGACGAGAGAACAGGCCAGGACCTAGCGGTGTACCTTAAAGACGAAACAAAAGCAAACTCAGTAGGTGATGGCTACGAGTGAGCAACAAGTAGCTAATATTGTTGAAATGGCAGATAGAATTGTTGATCAAAAGTTGAAAGAACTATGTAGTAGAAACCTAAAGCCTACAGATGTTTGTCGATTTGTAATGGCCAAGGATATTGGACTAGAAGCTGCCCAAATGCAGTCCATTTAAACGGAAAAGAGGCTGGCCAAAGACCCTGACACTAGCCTTAAGTACTAAAAAGACGTCAATCATCCATACAAATTGTCAGAGTATACTGCAGTCACTACTGTTCATGCAGAAAAACCGTTTTGGAGATAATTGGATGCTATAATGAACGATTCGAAAATCACATTTTGTTGGACACAGGTGCTAAGGTGAGTTTAATGAGTTCCTCAGTAGTGGGTTCGAAGTTAGAGAATCTCAAGTGTGTCATTTATGCATTGTGTCATTGGAGCAATTTCAGACCACCTGTAAATTTCTTGTGGCTAAAAGTTTTAAATTTCTTTCTGAGTTAGTGATGGTTGCAGATTTTATTGAAAGTCACCATGATGAATCATGGGGATTAGCAATGGCAAACTGTGCCGTTAGACAAGACAGAGACTCCTTTGATTGTAGAGAACAAATGTACTGCTTTCACATTGGACAACTATTCCCCGTAGTTGCTAGACATACTGTTGAATTACCAGCTAGGTATCAGGTTCGTATTCCCCTACATTGTAATGGTAAAGGAAATCAAACCTTTTTTGAATCGGGGGAGGAGGAAGGCGGGAGGCTGTTGTCAAGACATTAATCTCAAGTAATTAGCATGGAGACTTTTGGATCAAAGCAGTTAATCTGTCCCAGATCCCATATATACTGTACAAGAACCAAAAGCTAGGTTTATTACAGCTACAGTGTATCTGAACTCTTGTCCATAGGGGAAGAAAACACACCAGTGGCAAGAGGTGCCACCCAGAGGAACGAGTAAAAACTATTGGAATTAACTTGTCAGATAGTTCAGTTAAGGAAAGCGACAAATTAGAAGATCTGCTAATGCCTTTTTCAGAAGTATATTCCAAGGGTAAAAGAGATATCGAGAAATTGGGGGTCCAACGCCATATTCCCGTGAAACCGAACACTGTTCAGGTTAAGCAACCACTGAGTAGAATACCCACTGCATTTCGTGATGAGGTTAAAGCGAATCTTAAGGCTATGCTGAAGGATGGTACTATTGAAAAAGCATCATTCCTTTGGGCCAGCTCCCTTGTTATTGTGCATGAAGAAGTTTTCAGGGGATCTAAGCATATGCAAGGACTATCGCAAGCTAAACGAGGCAACCCAGGTTATAAGCTAACCCTTACCAAATATAACAGTCACTAGATCGGTTACCAGAAGCATCTTATTTTACCACCATAGGACCAAGATAAAACATCATTTATGACTCCTTTTGGTTTATATCAGTACTGTTGAATGCCTTTTGGCTTGGCCAGAGCACCTGGAACTTTTCAATCCGTAGTAGAGGATATGCTCCAGGTCTTAAATGCTGAAGATATGTTAACATATTTGGATGATGTCATATGATTCTGCTCAAACTTCAAAAATCCGCTTAAGGGAATCAAATGCCTTCCGACTGCTTTGCAATAATCAGGATTCAGTCAGGAAAAAATTACCAATTCGCGAAGAGGTTGGTAAAGTTTTTGAGACATGTCATCGATGAAAAGGGGGTACGACCACAACCAATGAAGCTTGATATCATTCACGAGTGACAAACCCAAAAGGACGAAACCGAACTTTGAAGATTCATTGCAGTTTTGTCATTCTGGAGAAGTGAAGAGCTTCTCACAAGTTGCTAACCCTCTCCACAACCTATTTGATAACCCTGATTTAGTGCTGGATTCCAGAATGCGAGGAAGCATTCCGGAAACTGAAACAACTCGTTTGCTCGACTGTTACATTGCCAACCCGAGACGGACGGTTTTCAGTTACTTTTGACGCATTGTATCAGGCATTAACTGGAACAAACAGACAAAGAGGACCAAAAAAGGCCTGTGGCATTTGGTGGCAGGAAACTTAGTAATACAGAATGTAACTATTTAGTGTTCCAAGCTCTTAAGTCGTATCGTCCCTACCTTGGTTTTGGGTAAAGATATTGTTCTCTGGCCGAAAGTGCAAATAAAACAGAGGAACTACCCAACTAGTTCTTCCAGCAGCATTGAGACCGAAAGTTTTGGGAATGCTGCACAGCAACACCAGGCATCTGGGTGCCACAAAGACCGGGCACCGCGTGCAAGAAAGGTATTTCTGACCTTACATGACAGTCGAGATTGAAGAATGATGCAACAAGTATATCGTATGTCACCAAAATAGGAAGCCCATACGAGAGCACAGGGCTCCGTTGCAACCAATTGTAACGACACATTTTGGAGAATAATGAAATCGTTTGTCCAACCAAGAATTAACATTGCACCGTAACACCCGTAAATATAGAAAAACGTTTATTTGACGCTTTTAGTTTGTGCAAATGGTGCCAATGTTTCCTATAGCCCTATTAGAAACCTAAGACCTTAAACTTAGTATGTTGTAAATTTCAGAAATTAAGTAATATGAATTCACAAAGACAAAAAAATTTTATCGATGTCTTTTTTCTATTGCAGCATTTCGTGTACCTTCCGTGGATTTTATTTCGCGGAACCAAACTTATACTGTGGGAAGCACCATTGTTTTATACTGCAACGCCAGCGGTTATCCAACACCGACAATCTCGTGGATACGAAAAGGGAGCAATTCTGTTATTTCTGCAAACAGTATTTTAATCCTCAGTCAGGTTACCAGAGAAGATATAGGACTGTACATTTGTACAGCGGCTAACGACATGGGAAAAGACCTGAAAGTTGTGTTTGTTGATGTTCAGTGTAAGTTCGAACGTTGACTTTGACTTCCATAGCGATTGTGGCTGGGCTCCGCACGTAGGCTAAGATTCGTTGATGTTAATCCGACTCAGAGGATTTCAAACAAGTACTCCGGTTTTCCTGTCTCTACAAAATAGCCTAATGGGAAGCGCCTTGCATGGGTAGCCCGTTCCCTCTTTCCCCTTTGGGTTATTTTATTAAATATAGCCCAATAAACCTTACATATGCGTTATTGAACAAGCGTGAGGTCAAGATGGCTGGAATTGGCCAAGTTTCTTTTTTGTGTTATTATGGACCGAGAAGAAGTCGACCAATACCCAGCCATCTTGACTGAACAAACTTGTTCGATAAAGGATTTATTATATGGCCAAATAACTTTGCTTTAATACTGTTTTCCGTAAGACAAAAACGCTTCCATGTCTTCATATCACTTTATGTTTTAATTTTTGTATTTGTCGGGGTTTTTTTTACGAACAAATTTACGAAACTCGTCTACGTTTTCTTTGTTTTGACTGACCTCTCCCCTTTTTGCGACTCCATTGCCCAAAACTCAATGTGTAATTCCGCTCCATGCAATTTTTCTTTCTTGCGGGAACAAAACGGGTAATCCCGAGCGGGCAAGATAGTCCTATCTTGCCCGCTCGTGTAACCAATCAGAACACAGAATTAGCTTCACCTTACCCACTCAGCGAGACTGCCATAGAATAATACAAAATACTGGTACGTATAGATGAATAACCACGAAACAACAATTCCGCCGGTATACGTTGGATCAATTTAAATTTATCGAATTGGTCTCACGGAGTTTTAAAATAAATACAAAAGAATAGCCAATACAACGTAGAATTTTCACTTTTATAGCACAATATTTCGGCTAGCCATACTAGCCTTCATCAGGTATGGAACTGAAATACAATCGTTATCGTTTTATATATGTTGGACGGAAATAGAAAAACAAATAGCCGCGGAAAATACAAACAAACGGAAATTCCAAAATGGTAATAAGATAATGAAATTAGACAGATAAAGTTGGAATGATGACATAAATAATAATCCTAATGAAAAGACACCGTAAAAACTGGTACTGTGAATTAAACTAAACTAAAATAAGATAAAACAAAACAAAACAAAATTGAAATGAATTAAATTAAATAAAATTATTTTTGATGAAATTAAATGGAAACATAAATTATTACAATAATAATAATGATAATGATAATAATAATAATAATGATAATAATAATAAACTTAACTAAAATAAATTTACATAAATTGAATTAACATAAACTAAATTAACATAGAATCAATTTAAAATGAATTGAATTGAATTGAATTGAGAAAAATGAATAGGGTAATTAAAATGTTTGATTTAATACTTCATGTATCTCTTAATTTATGGTCTAAGTCCCCGTTTACACGAAGGCGCTTTGAAACGATTAAAAATAAACGACTAAAAACTGTCCACATGAACGTTTTCACATTGTTTCATATGTGTTCTGACTCCTCACACCAGAACGATTCAAACTTTTGAAACAGTTATGTTTATTTTGTACTCAGCTTCTTTTACACTGTACTGACTACTTTTTGCCTCCATGATTGTCTTATAACAGACAAGCCTACAGTAAATAATATTACTGGAGCTACTTACACTACCTGTGAAGGACTTGTGGTGAACTTTAACTGTATTGTCAGTGGTAAACCAACTCCTTACGTAGCCTGGATCAATGAAAGAGGAACAGTACTCCAGAACTCTACAGCTTGGAGGTTCACAATATCCAATGCAACGAGGGAGGACATTGGAAACTACACTTGTGTTGCCAGGAACATAATTGGGGAGGACTTTAGCTCAGCAAAATTACTTGAAGTGCAATGTACGTTTGTTAAACTATGTATATTACTATCTGGGCAGCTTTTTTGTTACAATGATGTACTGCTTATGTGGCCAAAAGATGGTAGTTTTAATTTAAGATGCACAAAGATGATCATAAGTTATAGGTGTTGTTGTTTGCACAGATAACAGACTGGACTATTGAAATCCGTGTTAAAAAACTAGACAGGATGTGCTTAAACCAAAGTAAAGTTCACAAATGTTTTGTCGATATTTAAAAAGCCGTTTTTAACCAAAAAGTTTAAAGACAAAAACATATTGTGATCTTGTCGACGCGCGTGTGCTGTATCAGTAACTATACTAATTATCTGAAGAATTAATTTTGGGTTCTGTAATGGGTAGATCGTAGCGTATAAAATTTATATTTTACATTTTTAGGGATCTAAACTATGAACTAATGGGCTCTGCAAGTCAAAAACCTTTTAAACAACGTGTTTTCTTTGTAGTTCCCTGTGTTAGCTCTTCCGGATCCGCGCTCGTTTCTTTATATGGACTATCTAAACACTTTTTAATCTAGCCTTCAGACTCTTCTTTTCAGTACTAGTTTTAAATTAAATTGAAACTAGTAGTTTTATATTTTGTTGTCAATATTTTAATCTATTGTAAGAGCATCGTATAGAATCTCCAAAAACGTGCGCTTCTTTATCTAGATTTTTCCATTTTTCCTTGATAGCCAATGGTAGATACGCCAGCTTTAGCGAGTCTCGTGCACCTTTCAGCAGTTAAACCACAAAAGTAGATTCTTCAAGCTTGAATTTAAGAAGTTGATAATTTTAAAAACTCAGTGTAATAGCTCTGCGAACTGGTATATTTCTACAAACAGACATGTTTGAAATGAATATTTGTTTTTGATGGTATTGTTAGCAAACGGGTAACAACCTTATTATTACTGTATTATAAGAGGAAACGTCTGGAGCATGTAATCTGAATCAGGAGCCCATAGCTAGGAGCGTCCATCTAGCATTAGGTTCACTCACGGCGTTTTTATGATCGTGCCTATTTTTAGAACGGGGTCCATACTTCCGGTTTTTCACAAAGAAACAAAACATTATAACTGGTAATGAGCTGGCACTCTCACCTTCTCACCTTCTCGCTAGCACTCTCACCTTCGCTGTCATCGGCCATGTTTATTTGACAACCGGAAAAGTATTCAAACTGAAACGCACTCTCATTGGGCGGAAGCGGTTCTAAAAATAGGCACGAACATAAAAACGCCGCGATACAAACCCAATACCGTAGATGGACGCTCCTAGTTATGGGCTCCTGCCTGAATATGTTACGTACGTTTTAAGAAGCACAAAGCTATCGATACAGTTCATTAAGTTGATGACTACATCCATTAACAATACTACATTTGGTTGGATCAAAACAAACATACTTTAACTACATACTTCAAGTAATGTTGATAAACAAATTATCATCGCCAAGGGAAGTTGTAAAAGCTGACGTTTCGAGCGTTAGCCCTTCGTCAGAGCATCTGAAAAAACTGAGAAAATGAAGGGTTTATATA
>JAOCPT020692302.1:0-16689 GCA_026546935.2 Palythoa grandiflora
CCCCTTTTTACACTTTTTTAAAAACGGAGAGATTCAAATCAGTAGGTTTTACTCAAATGACAAACGAATTTTTGATGTAAAATCATTTCTCCTGCTTCAGTTTTAGGTAAACTTGAAATCACACCATTTTTCTATAAAATGGAAGTTTGGAAGTTGCAGTTATTCAAATAACAACAGCGTTTGATATAACCAGGCAAAATGCAATCGAGAGAAGCGAATCGTTAAATTATTTCATACTGACTCATTCATCCATCTATTTGCCCTCAATATACTGATATCATATTTGCTAAGCGATGAAAAATCATGTATGATCGAACTAGGGTCTTCAACTTTAAATTTTACTTGAAAAGCGCACACCGCAGTTCATGACAGCTTATCTGTTTCCTACAAATATCCTTAGATTATACATTTATTGTTCTTGTAGAACTCAAAATAACTTATACAAAGAAAACATGCACTTTTAAAATTTCTAAGAAGCATGCTATCTCTCGTTCTTTCTGACAATTTTTTCCCGGCCAGAATTTCATTGCTTATTCAATATTGTTGGTTGCAAAGCAATTTTAAAAAGATTGCGAAAGACAGAAAGTATAAAAATTTTGCAAAGTTTTTCCATGAACAAATTTATAACTGATTACTTTGGGTTTGTGAACCATTCGGCTTCGCAGAGAAATAGCCACTGGTGGATTTTGAAGAGGCTTGCATGTATATATATATATTGTAAGTTTAGGCAAATGATTTACAAAATCTCTTAAATTGATATCTTCCCATATTAGATTGTTGATATTCTCAGTTAAAGACATGGTATTCAGAAATGCTGAGGATTTTAAGCTATTTAAAAAAACCTACATCTTTACTGCAATCTTAACTTCTGAAGCATTATATGTCAGTTAAAAAATAATGTTTATTGATATAATGGCAGAAGTTTTACGAAATACACACAAATTTAATTTTGAATCAAAAGGCAAGAATTTTCTATGTTAATTCTAGTCGAACAGACTTCAGAAAGTCCAAGGTTATCTTGTATTTTGAATAACTGGTCAGATCTAAATGTTGATATATTTTTATGATAAAGATGAAATATTTTGTGCATGACTCTCAGTTGAACTTGAAGTTGAACGAAAATGTCTTGGCAGTATGTCGTATGATTTCTCCTTTACAATCAAATACTATACAACTCTGTTCAAAGTTCTCCTATATTAATTTCTACAAAGGGGAATCGGTAGAAACTTCTTTTAATGCTGCTCAACTAAATTACATATCATGTCAGATTCTCGAGATAAAATGAATTTTACCTAGAAATGATTTACCTTCTCGTGCTAACTAGCTAATCCTTATCATTTATCTTTTCCAAATTTCTCTGGAATTTTGTCGTTTATTTACGATATTAAACATAATGAAGTTTGAGTCAATCATTCGATAAATTTGTAAGCATTTCTATTTTGAACTCTAGTTTAGGCAATGACATAAAAAATTTAAGGAAATAACAAATAACCTTTACTTTTAGATTGGCTAAACTTTAAGGACGATTTAATCAAGAAACGTAAGCTCTTTCTTTCACCTGAAATTTCATCCATAAGCAGTTTATTTAACACAGTGGGAGATTTAATCACCTGATTTTCACGATAATTGGTCATTGAAACTTGGAAGGAATACTTTTTTGTGAGAAAGACAAAGACTAGTCGGAGTTTTGACTAAACCTACACGTGTGTACCAACACATAAAAAGCCGCTTGCGGATTCAAAACAAAAAGGGAGATAACAGCAAAGGTCTACACGGCAGAGATCAATTGTAGAAAGGTTGCCGGTACCCGCCATAAACACAGCCAGGGACTTCTCTACCAGTCGAATTTCTTTACTCGATACTACTATTGTACACAGACGGTAAAGCCGGACAAAATGACAAATTCAAAAACTATGTCCGTCAGGTGCTTTCTGAACTACACGCGCGTGTTCGCACATTACACTTACAGTCAGAATTGTGTACCGCGGAAATTTATTTCGAAATAAAAAGCACTTCCCAATAAACATGACCATATACCAGTCTCTACGTGTTTCTATTTACACCACTACTGGTTTGAAAACTTATTTTAGTTGTACGAAATAACTGTTTGAAATATTCTTCTTTCGATTCAGTGATTGAATTGTTCCCGTAGATATGTTTTCTTTGTCAATCACACAGATTTTAAATCGCTAAAATAACGCTTCTCTCGAACTCAGCTGGTTTCTAAATAATAATAAAAATAATAATTTGTTATGAATATTTGTGACACAATAAGTTGCTTTCCTCGTTTATAACCCAAAATTATGTCTTATCGTGTTGCTACCTGCGTGCTTCAAGCTATATCATGACAACAGATGACAACTCGTTCATTCTGTCTACTGAAACTTCAGGAAAATGTCGACGCCGCGAGCTAGCAGTGTAAAGGTTTTTATTTTTAAATCGCAGAAGAGAACACATAATTACAAATATGATAAAAGAAACAGAAATAAAAGAACAAAAAGCTGGGTTTTTCAGTCTTAATTTCAGTCTAGATGGACACTTTGTCAATTAATAAAAAACCGCAAAGTTTTGGTTCTGAATATAAGTTTTGAAATTTTGTTTTCGTGGTAAAACTTGGATTTAAACAGATTTAAGGATTGTTGTCAGTTTTAAGTTAAAAAGAAAAGTTGTTCATGATATAATTCTACCTTTGAAATAAACCGTTCTCTTTGTATTTACTTAAAACATAATGCCCGTAATTTCACACATTTTAAAGATTTTTAGTAGTTAGCTCTCGATAGCTTTTACATATATGCGGAATTTATTTTCCTTCCTGCAGTTTTTGATGAAGATATAAACTTGTCGTGGAAACGACTTATTTCAGTGTACTTCTAACATACACTTTAATTTGATATAATCTTGTTTCGAAAAATATATTTTACGTTTCCTTCGACAGATATATTGGGGCTATTTTAGAACCAAAGCGTAACAGCTTTTAATTCCCAGAAGAAACAACATTGTTTAAACCAAATTCAGAAACTAAAAAATCTTTTCCATAAGATTGTTCTTCTCTCAACGATTTCAATTCAAATTTGTTGTTGCCATTGTTGGATCAATTGTAACTTAGTCTTTGCGATTAGACTCAAATGCCCTGACAGCACTGCTCTGACATTGTTATAAAGCTGATCTTTGTCTTAATCCTGATTTAGAACTAAAAAACAAAGGAATCACCAGATTCCGAGTGGCTTTTGAAAAGGCTTTCGCCTTCGTTCGGTCACATAATTTAATCGAAGTTGAATTGGTACACCTGCAGCCGCGAAAGTACCATGCACCACTAGAAAATATCTGATGGTTTGGGTTGAAAGACCTTGACAGCTTTCAGTATTGCAAAGGTCATAAATAACCACATTTCAAGCCGTAAAGAGAAACACAAATAGTGAAGACGATAAGCTATAAGAAATATGTTTTTTTCTATAGCAACATAGAGTTATTTCTGGAAAATGCTTCGAAGTTCAAAACTGTTTCTTGTCGCCCTGTTATCGTGTCATTTTGCACGAAGCTTTTAGGCATAAGCACAATATTCAAAGAAAGTTTTGCTAAAGATTCATCCTAAAGAGCGCCTACCTTTTTTTTCCTTTAAGAAAAGTGAATGTTAAAATCTTTAAGTTTAAAAAAGTGGCCTTCCGGCATTGTAAGCGATCTTGCTACTCTGGCAGTGTATCGATTTTTCATTCATCATGCGGCCCTGGTACGCGCTAAGTTTAGTTTTGTATAAAGCCGCTGTTTTACTCATCTCAGAAGTACTCTCCATAAATATTACACTAAATGCTCTACAATAATAATGCTTCTTCAGCTGTATTGCTACATAATTAAAATTTGTACCATTTCAGAAAGTCCACATGAAATATTTAGCGTTCACAGTCATTTTGCTTGAGTCACAAGCACGGATTTGACAAGAACTGGCGAACAGTAACTTCACGCGACTGAATTTAGTTTTCGTTTTTAAACTGTCCTCTTAAGCCATTGCAGACGAAAAGATATGTAATGCGTCTGTCTCTTTATCCATGGACCGGTTTAAATAAGGTAAATTTATTTGTCAAAGGTTTGCGGATTTGTCATCGAAGGTTTTAAATCATTGTATCTCGCCTGACTGGTTGACCGACAATCGTGGTTGTTTTTATATACGGTACGCTAGAAATATTCCATCTTTAGAATAACACTGCAGGTGAATTTTAAATTATCAACCACTTTCTTTTATTAGAAGATATTTTTAAGCTACTGGTTTTAGAATGAAGCAAATATATACCTCACTAGAACTAATGGACTTTTGACTAGTTTAAACGGTCCCAAATATTTTATATTTCTCAAGCAGTTTACCGATGATAGGCGGATTTCGTGTTGGCATATTCGGCCGAACGCATTTCCTTGGGGTCAATAAATTGCATCGTTGTTCAAATGTTTTCCATAAAAATGTTTGCAGAAAAAATGTTTGTATACTAATAGTTTTGTAGAGATAATTTGTACATGCATGCATGCAGGAAATTCAATAAATTGAAAATAGTTTTGTAATTCATGTTTTTCTCGTGTGTAAAAAACACTTTTTCAAATATTTGAAGACTGTTTAACATTTTTCTATCTTTTTGAAAGTTTGGCCGATACATACAACTTGAAACAGTTTATTGAGATACAAAAAAATACCCGAGGGCGAAGCTAAAATAAAATTTTCCAAGCAGGTGCCACGGAACACCGTGGAAAATCGCTTAATCATAATTCAAAGCAAAACAAAATATTATCTTTATAATATTTTTGAAACCCTACCAGACCTATTAAAAAAGTTTTGACTTCAAAGAAAAATAACACCATGCAAAAACACAGCATTAAGTCTGGCCAAGTATTTTATTCTAAGCTTACCCAAAAACGAATGAAATTTTTGGATTTTGGAGAACTTCCTGTAGACTAAGGAGATTTATATTTTCTCGTACAGTTTAGTCTCTATACAATATTTACTCTTCTTTTTTACCTCATTCAGTAAATCTAAATGATTCTTTTTTTTGCATAAATGAGTCTCTTACAATTGAATGGCTGTACATCGCACGTAGTGCAAAGAATATAATAGCCCTTATTTCGATTTTTGTTCAAAGATTTATGGTGAAGTTGTCTTTGTTACACATTTGGTCTGTAATGGAACGCTTCCATTACAAAATAAATTAACTTTTTCTTGATTCATGTGGCTAAATTGTGTACGAGATGTCTGTACACACAGCCGTATTTTATACCCATAAATGTTTCCCTTGATGAGTAATACATCTTAAATTGCCTTTCATTACCAGCAAACTTAAAAGCCAATCAATTCTCGTCTCCTTTCTGGTTACTTAAAATGTTACGCGTTTGCTTGAAAGATCTGTTTTGGGCATATTGTCGCTCACAGACTCAAGCTTTTGACAAAGATAATATTAACAAGATATGTATTTGTCCTGGTTAAGAAAGATTCTGCCATTGAAAGCAAAGCTAATTGAATCTTTCCTGTTGAGCTCTATTGTACTTAGATGACGAAAGGTTTTCTGAAAACAACAGCTGCATGGCAAGTTTTTGTTTTCATGTATCGTGGTGTTTCGTTTTGTAATGCAAGCATTATTGCGGGATTCTAAAATGGATTTGTGCATCGAATAAAAATTTGAAAAGATGATTGACAGCTAAGACTGCGTTTTAAAGAAGAAATCCGCTCGTTTTGTTTGCCTTCTATAACCTGTATAAGAAAGTAATTAGAAGCGAAACCCTCGAGTAGTTCGATGTGTATCGGTTTCTCGCACGTGTACTTTCGTATCAAACGTAAACAAATTGAGCCAGTTGTTTACTGATTTCTCAGAGCAGAGTACACAGTGTCACCAAACTGCGAAAATGGGAAAAGAGATTGCAAAATCTTTGTTGCTTTTCAGATGAAACTTTCTTAATCAATTTTGTACCACCTAGAGTTCGGTTTTGTGTCACACCGGAATCTGAGTAAATAGTTGACTGGTATATTTTAAATCAGTTTGAAATAAAAAAAGAGATTGTTATAATATTCTGTAGCTATGGTTCTACATTTGCATGAGAACGGCTAGTCGGCTTCTAGAAAAGAATTAAAAAGCAGCACTGCTTGGATAGCGCCATCCTCAAAGACTTATAATCTTTAATGGCGCTCACAGCTTATGACTGTGATTACAACACGGAGAAAAGAGAGTGAAAAAAATTAGGATCTTGGCGGGATATCGACAACCATCGCGGGTATACACCTGGCAAAACTCACTGTAATTATTTTAGGGGTTTTATTCTCTGTATTTTTTGTTGGCCCAAATTTACTGCTTTTTTGTTATGCTTTGATAGTTTTCTTCGATAATTCCAAAAAAAATACTTTCGCTTTGCGTTCACAAAATCCTCTCCGGCGGTTTTTGTCTTCTTTCCCTGTCACAAAATCTTAATTCTTATTACAATACGTTTTAAAATCTTGTGGGTTTTTTTTCTGAAAATTGACGTTTTTTCCCCTCAAATCACACTTATTTTAATTCTGAATTCGTTCAGTGGCTAAGCGATAACATCTTTCAACGGGCACTCCCGGAAAAGCCTTTCGTGATTCTCTCTTTTCAAGCGAAGTTCTTTACCAAACTCCTCCCAATTTCATTTATGAAATCTTATAACATCGCATGCATTCGGGGATTCAGGTGAAATTTTGAAAAGCAACACTAAATATTTGCAGATCGCATTATTTTTAGCCAAGAATTTCGCATGCGGGTGGTCGCAGTAGCTCTTAAACTTACAACAACCACTATCATTCATGTTTTCACTTTATTAAAACTCTGTTCCATTTTGAGAGGAATTCATTACAAATAAGATAAAAAGAATATCTCGTAATCCTGATTTTGCCTTGCTTTTTCAATTGGTATGAAAACAAGACAACAAAACGCGAGCCAAAATGGAGATTTTCACCAGTAATAATTTACATTTACAGCAATATCGTAAAACATTTCTCTGTGTCGTATAAAACTTCAAAATATATATAGTATTTAAATACATAATTTTTGGAACTAGTCCATTATTTCTAGCGAGGCAAAATTTTCTGTAGCTAAAAGTGATTGTTAGCAATTAAGCAGATAATTTTTGTTGGCGTACAGGACGCAACGATTTCGACTTGTGACTTGTAATTGCTTTTTGAACTAAGTTCTTTTTTGGACAACGTCCACCCCGTTAGAAAGCAAATAACTAATATTTTCTCTGAGTATAAATTTCCATTTCTGTCCAACATAACCCCACAATAGCTTGCAAACGGTTCTTTTCAAAGACCTAATGCATTTACATAAATTTTCAAGTAATAAATTCAGAGTTATTCATACACACGAAATTAGTTCGACTCTTAGAAACAGGTGGATTTGTTCCTTCAGCTTTGTCACAATAATACGCTGATGTCAAAACCTTAAGACAAGCTTAATAGAAAATTTGAACTTAGCGTGAAAGAATGTATGTGAAAATTTTCTCAATACGAAGAAACGGAAGTTATCCATGCTCAGGAATTTTTACATATCGTTGTTAAGCAAATAAAGTCATATTTTGAATAACATTTGTTAGCTATGGGTTTTTCAAAACAATTTCCTTTCGTCAAATAATTTGACAACTCCCTCTGTACTTTTCCGTCGCCGAATCATGTGAAGCAATTCTCCCTTCGCTTTAGGGTTTTATGTAATTAAACACAAGTCCGTGCCTTCTCTGTGGGAAGACACATCATTGAGTTTAGAAGCAGCGTTTCAATTACGAATTATTACTATTTGCAAATTAGAGAAATTCTGTTATTTGAAATACAAGAATTATTCAAGTTTTAAGTTATGTGGCTGGGCCATCAATTGTATGTCTTTCCTTCCAATATTTTAATGTACCGAAAACTTCATCCGCTTTTTCTTTTGTCGCTGATTACAGAACCAAACTCTTACAACGTTTTTAGACAAATCAAGTTTTTCAGCAATCGAAGCGATTTTGTCACTCGACGGTCTCGGATTCATTGCGAAGTACGCTTCCAGTGATCGTTTCTCGGCAGCACCAATAGACGTTCGCTTTCTCTTCTTATCAGAATTAGGGAGAAAAGCGCTGTTTAAATGCTTGGTCTTGTACGCCTTTTCGGCTTCCTCTAGCCAGGCCGTTAGAACAGGCTTCAAAGCCATCATGTTATTGTGACTAAGGGTAAGCGATTCAAACCTGCAAATTGTTGACTGACTCAATGAACCTACGCCGGGAATTTTCAGATGTGCGAGAGCAGAACCAACGTCCGCCTGAGTTACCCCAAGTTTTATCCGTCGCTGTTTAAATCGTTCCGCAAACCATTCCAACTCTCTCGGGTTCATGTCATCGTTCGGTGCCGTGAGCGATGCATGAGTTACAACGGAGTGAAACGAAGAAGAGTTTTGTATCTGTGCTGTCGTTCCAACGGGCGAAGGAGTTTCAAAGGGCTTGTCAAAAGCCGATTCACTAACGGCGGGTTGTAAAGATGCAGAAATTTGGTCCAGAATATCATGTGCGTCGTATGTACTTGTGTCTGCATGGCTCGGATGTGTATGAAAACTCGAGTAGCCGGTTGGTTTTGGAGGTTTGGACAAATACTTTGGTGTCGGTTCCAGTTGCGGGGGTCCAAGACTCAAGTGCGTGTCGTCAAATCCGTCAAAAACACTCGGAGGAATCTAAAAAAATAAAATGGTTAAAAGGAAATGTGAGTTTCCGTTTTATCACGTCCCAAATTAAGTAGCGGAAATGGAACATTTCGAGTTCTATTTATTTTAGTTATATACTTACCAAGTTGTTAGATCTTGAAGGAAACGTGAGCTATATTGAGAGGAAACAAAACAATATATATGCATTAGAATTTAGATACGAAAACGGAAATTCGCCCGCATATGAAACGGAACTTCATCACAGTTCGAGTGCAGGGACGCGCGCCATCCGCCTACGAACGAGTTAAAGATAAGTTTTCAGAATAAAAAAAATGGAATAAATACCGAGCGATTTGATCCGCGGAATGACGGTATCCAGCTTGGCTCGTTTGCCTGGGTTCCTCCAGTAAAAGAAGAATTTGAATAGGAAACAACATTTGAAAGGGAAGTTCTGGAAAGAGGAGGGCTTAGATTTTTGTTTAGAAGCGTATCACGGTTCATGCTTGCTCGAGTTTCAGTCCGAACTGAACCCTGCTATCATGTCGTGAAAATGTTCTTAAATGCAGCGAGAGTGGCTCGTAAAGAAAGGAGACAATCGCTATCATTGTGTTAACAACATTTGCACTTCAAGTGCACCTGTTCACAATCTAGTGCGCATGCGTGCTTTAAAAATTCATACTGCGCATGCTTACAACGACAGCTGAACCTGTCTAGTTTGTCACGGATGCGAGGTCTCTCAGCCGAAGAGCCGGTTCGCTGAAAAAAATAGCTCATTCAAAAAACATCTGCAAACGCGACTCGATAACGAACATTTCCTCAATCACCCGTAACTGGTAGTTTTTTAATTTCTTGACGTTGTTGCATTCTCGCAGGAGAACTAAAGTGTTTCTATGCGCCATATTTAAAGCGGATAGTGATGTATGAATTTTGCAAATGGCGTTCAAACTATCTTCGCTGTCATCTTTTCAAAACTTTTACTCCAGTCAACAAACCATAAGTAAGCGGTTAAGTGAAGTGTAACAGTTTCTCTAGCAACAAATCATTCTTAGACAATTAATTTTTTTATTAAAATTCATTACAACATTTTAAGTCTTCTGCCAATAGACGAAGGAACCAATAGTTGGCTTCCCTTGGAAGTTTCTATTCAACTGTAATCGCATCCGGAGACAACCACACGCCGGCACGTGTATGTACCACCAGAAAAAACTCAAAGGAGAAAACTTTATTGGGTAGTTGAGAAAAGCTTTTCATCTTTGTAAATGATTAGCTTAGCGAAATAAGTTTTAATGAGCCCTGCTTGGAAAAAAACAATTATCACTTTTCTTAGTGGAATAACATGTTTTTGCCAAGCAAACTTGTTTCAGCTAATGGTGATTAAATTCACATTTTCGCGAAGTAAAAAGAGTGCTAAATTAGTGTACTGCCTTCTGTGAGGTCTAAAACATTTGCTAAAATTTGAAAACTGGAAATAATTAGATGAGAAATAAAAATAGAAGAACCTATTTTGTTTATTGCGAAAGACCGAAGTACCCCACCTTGCGTTTGTTTAGGAGACGCACCGATAGACAAATGTTGCATGGTATTCTGTCGCTAGCTTGACAACAGACGCTACACAAAAAATTCTGCGTGTGAAGTGCGAAATTTTTACCGAAAATCTTAAGAAATATGTAAACTGCGCGGCGTATAAACAAACCAAGCAAATCCAATGAAAAGAACTTTCAGTAAAATGGAAAACATTTGCGAGAAAACTCGCTAACAATATTTTCGTTCTTTTGCAAATTTTATGGAGTATATTACAAGTTTTTAGATATATTTTTATTAATTCTCAGAGCTAAATTGAACCAGTATATCTATGAAAAAATCTCGGAATTACCAGAACTCGCTGATAGTGTTTCGGGCTTGTAGACTGATAAAAATGATTACACCGTAGCGGTTAAAAATTTTTCTTCAAAATTTATATTTTTTGAAATAAACCGGAAGATATGTCACAGTTTTCACTTAAAACAAGTTTCTGTGCATATAAAACTTTGTTCAAATAGAACGTAAACAAGGAAAGATTGAAAAGTATTTAAACCGCCAAGCGGTTTGTGTAATTACGAAAAGGTAAACTACGTGCTTCGAGGTCCGTGTAAGTTGTCGAACTGTGGCGTGAATTTATTTTGCTCTCCGGACGTGTTTTAATCTATAGCTTGGTTTGCTGAAAACTACGCATAATTTTAAATCTCATGATAAATACTTCTATGTTAAACAGATGTCGTGAACACCTGGTTAAAAATCCACGAAATTTTGATTATTGTCTTTGCTCTTGTAAGTAAATCCACATACTTATCGGGCAGCTTTTCTTTCTAAAGTTGTTCTCGCTGCGTTTGCTTCTTTTCCTGAAAGACTGAATTATATAAAAGAAATTCGCTTCAAACATATTGCTGCCATTTCAAGTCACATATGTAAATAGAATACATTCAAACGAATATAAAATGCTAATAAATGTGTGCGAGTTTTTGAATCATACAAAACTCGATTATGAATCAAAGTCATAAATCTAGAGAAAGAACGAACTTGGTCTAATGTAAAACTAACCGTTTTGTTGTCGTTCTAAGGCCTTTCATTGTAAGAGAGTCCATTTTTGAAAAACGTGGCAAATAATCCGAGCGGGTTTCGGGCTGGTTGTGTATTCGCAGTGCTCGGCCAAAATGCGTGAGAAAAATTTATTCTCCTCTACGTCACCTGAACATCTTTCCAATGTGAACGAAAACACCAAATCTAAACTGTAGTAAAAATTAATGGTTTTATGCCTTTAATATGTAAACCTCTGCTTAGCTATTCCATTAAAAATAGACGGAGATTGCAATTCAAAATACATGTACGTAAGCCGTCCCACCGTTCTTATTCATGTATGCATACCGTTACAAGCGTTGGCTTGTTCACGGCCAAAAATTCGCCAAATATCAAATATTATCTTATTCTACTTGAAACTCTTTTATTTCGTGAAGGAATGGTAGAGAATTTCCAAGCATTTTACAGCTTTAAACATTTTAAAAGAAAACTGTTTACTTTCCATCTATAATTATGAGGTGTGCCGGAGTTGAACAACATGCAAAAATATATAAATCAATAACCAAAAAGGTGAGTTAAAATATCGTATTTTCTTATTTGTGCATTTCTCATGCGGATAGAAATTAATAGTAAAACGGCCGAACTAAGTTTAGTTTCTAAATTTTTGAAGTGTTCCATTTTACTTTCTTTTAAAGCAAAAATGCGAACAGGTCTATAATCAATATGATTGTGGCTTTCAAAGCTGAAAACATTTTATCAATAGATTTTCTTTAGTCGAACTCAAAACACCTCAACTCAATTAATTAAAAGAATAAAAGCATTCTTATTTAAAATAGTTCATTACGTCTTGGGAAAACCTTCTTCGTAAAGCCGCTATAAATATATAACAAACAAACAAACTACAAACGACTGGAGGGAAAAAAATAAACTTAATTATTCTTTGAAAGAGATTTTAACCAAACCCTGAATAACATAATCCTATTTTTAATCACAGTTTAGAATGAAATAGACTTAGATTCTCGTTAATGTGTTTTTTTCGCTGTGATTCGCACGAAAGATTTCTGCTGGTTGCGTCGAACTAAGCAGGTGTTCTGCTTGTTGGCGAGCGGGTTTCATGGTTTTCAACTCAGTTTACTTTATTTCTAATTTTCCGCCACCATAGACACAATTGCTAGCTTACTCTTAAAATACTCTCTTTTTCATTCTGTGAATTAAAGTCCTTGATCTTATCTTTGGAGAAAGGCCGGACAGGTTTACACATATATACGCAATACACTGAGCGAGTGAGTCACAACCGCGCCAAAAACGCTAATTATAATATCGATCAGATTGTTCAGTGTGACGAAGTGACAAAGTCAGGTCATTTGCTTTATGAAAGTGCCATTAAGAATTCTAAGAGAGCTCTCCTAAATCTTTGTGATTTATCACATATTGGCTGATTACGAAATGCTTTTGAAGCCAGAGAACTGTAATAGCGAATTGTAAATTAAATACTCGCAGCAAACAAAGAGACGTTGGTTTAATTCTAAAAACACATAATGAGATTCGCATAATGAGTTATTATGAGTGTTTCGTCGTTAGGCAATATTGGTTTTTTTCTGCGGCAGCTGGAGTTCATCAGAGCTAAATTTTGAAACATCATCTACATGCAAAACGCCATCAAATTTCTGATGAGCGATTATTGTGCTCTCTCAAGCTGTATATAAGTAACATTAGGCTAGTCGCTATTATTGCTATTATTATTACAATCGATCATGGACGTCGTTATTGCCAGCAATAGTTTAAATACCGTAATTTGCAACAAAAAAGTAAATTTTATTGGTGCACGTAAGAACCTTTCCACCAGCACTTGCAACAGTGAGAGTAACAGCGACAGTGACCCAGAGACAGAGACAGTGACAGTGACAGTGACAGTAACAGTTACAGTACAGTAACAATGACAGAGACAGATACAGTGACAGTGACAGATACAGTGACAGTGACAGGGATAGTGGCAGTGACTGAGACAGAGACGGAGACAGTAGCAGTAAAATTAGTAACAGTGACAGTGACAGTGATAGAGACAGTAACAGTGGCTGTGAAAGTGACTGTAATAGTAACAGTGACAGTAACAGTGACAGTAACAGTGACAGAGACAGAGACAGGTAAAAGTGACAGAGACAGGTAAAAGTGACAGAGACGGTGACGGAAACAGTGACAGTAACAGTGACAGTGACAGAGTCAGTAACAGTGACAGTAACAGTAACAGAGACAGTAACAGTGACAGTGACAGAGACAGTAACAGTGACAGAGACAGTAACAGTGACAGTGACAGAGACAGTAACAGTGACAGAGATAGTAAAAGTGACAGTGGCAGAGACAGTGACAGTGGCAGTGGCAGTGGCAGTGACAGAGTCAGTGGCAGAGACAGTGGCAGTGGCAATGATAAGTGATAGCGACATTGACAGAGAAAATGACAGAACAGTGACAGTGACAGTGATATTGAAAATGACAGTGATAAATAATAGTGACAGAGTTGTCATAGAAAATGACGGTGACGGTGATAAAGAGATAGAGATAACGATAGAGACAGTAACAACAACAGAGACAGTGACGGTGGCGGTGACGATATGGTGATTCAGTGTGATTATGGTAGCGATGGAAAAGGGATCGGCGGTGAGACGTACGCTTACAGTAGGGTTTGCGGTGACGGATACAATGACGATGACGATGGCCCAGAGGGGTTGGGGCAGTAACTCGGACGTTCACGATGGGAGTGGGCTGAGGCAGTAACGGTAATTATAACGATAGGGGAGGGATGATGGTGAGAGAAACGTTATAAGACTATAGGAGTGGTAGTGGGGGTAATCTAACTGAGACGGTTGAAGGGGGGAGGGGGGAGGGGTTGGCGGTGATACTGATGGTGATGTTAGCACGCCTTCAATGATGCGATAGCAAACCAAAGATAAGTTATCGAGTAGCCTGACTACGTTCGATAAAATGAAATGCTATTGTATGATTTTTTCTTTGATCGCGGTCTTAAAGCCAATGTAATAGAAAACTATAAATGATATCTAAAATTTTTGATTAGATTAATTTTTTTTTGTAAAAATAAAACAACGCAAAGTTGTTGAACACCTCTCGTGTCCTTCCTTAGAACAAACGGAACATAAATTAAAATGCACGTTATGTTCCGATTGTGGTCTCCAAGGAGATCAAGAGATGTCTGTGGGCAACTGGAAATTGAATATGCATGTTCATTAACCCTTTAAGCTCCAAGCACGACAAATGATGTCTTGGTAAATTCTCCCAACTGAGCTCCATACTTTCTGTATAAGCAGTTTGGGAGAATTTGTCTTTTTAACTTCTACAGTTTACTCCACTTGATCAATTTCTACTTTCTCATTACCAGTTATATTGTTTTGTTATGAGTTATGTTAGGAGACGTTAGATGTCGATAAATTGCTCTGGGCTGAAAGGGTTAACTGTATTGTTGTCGAGTTGAGAGTACAGGGCTTCTTATAACATAATTTTGTGATAATTTGTAACGTTCTTCTCGAGTAACTCTACATATCTTAAGTGGATGTCATGACCATTTCTTTCGGAGTGTTCTTAATTTGACGTCTGAAGACTTTTCCCGCACGTATTCCTGACCATTACTATCGATCATGTTGTTACTGCACCATTAGCTCAAATATTGTAATTTACTAGAAATAACCAAAAATTAGGAAGTGCGGGTGAGAAAACTTTGTGTTCAGGCATTTTCACTAGAGTTGAAGCCCATTTGCTGGATTTCTCCATAAAACTGACATTTATTATTGTGCAATAGTTACGGTCTTGGCAAAGTTGTGGATTTTCACGGCAAGTTCGCGCGTTATTTAAAGACTTCTTTCAGAACTTTTGCCACCTTATTTTTTCGATAGAGTTATCAAAATAAGTTATTATTGATCGATTAAGGCAGAATAATTTTGTATTCAACTCGAGATCTTATCATATCTTATGACAGTGATAGGGAAAGAGACAAAGACAGTGACAGTGAGAGAGACAGTGACAGAGACAAAAGACAGTGACAATGACAGTGAGAGAGACAGAGACAGAGACAGTGATAGAGACATCCGTACGGAGTGATAGAGACAGTGACGATCATGAGAGACAGTATGTATGTAGTTTGGACAGAGACAATGATAGCGACGGTGATAACACAGAGATAGTGACAGTAACTGAGACAAGAGATTATTGATATTTAATGATTTAATCAATCTGCCAGTTTTCAGACCAAAAGTGCTAAAAAAAACGTGTCTGCGTTTTTCCCATTCAGGCGGTTTTTCAAATTAGGTTTTAAAAAAGTCTAGAGACCAAAATAAAATTGATCAAAAACAAAAAGTTTTTCGGAAAACGAAAAATTGCAGACATGATTTTGTTCTTCCTATTTTAAATTATAAAGAATCTATACTGCGCAAATTTTAGGGGAAACGATCGAATTCCCTTTGAGTTGGTACTCCCGAAAGGCAATTTTTTTGCTCGTTTTTAAAGAACAAAAAATAATTCAAAATTTCATTTTAATTCAAAATTATTAGTATAGTTTGAAAGCCAGCTCTATAAGTTTTAATTTGATATATGGGTTTAGGTATCAACGGTTTAAGACAGACGCACTGTATCGTTTTGACGCAAAACACCCCTGAAGGCATACGGTAACCTTAAGTGCATGCATCTACCGATCGGCTTAGGATAGAAGGCTGAACTTTGGCGGAAAGGAAGGTCACACAAATGCTCAACACTCGGATGAGCCGGGATTTGAACCTTGAAGGCAGAGCGAAGGCTTAGGACAAACGTCGAACTTCACATGTGCCGAACCTAATGCTATGAGCTTTTATTCTATTGTTCTACTTCATTTCCATTGAGTTCGGCAAATGTAAAGTTCGACGTTTGGCCGGCCGGGCCTTTAAACCACTCACCATCCGCGCCACCGTTTCGAATAAGAATGTGTATATACAACTTGAGAGTTAAATCTGATTTTATTGGAACGTTACTTGAGTAAAAGTGAAAGTTATTTCTCATTCACTACAACCAGTTATTCATTGGGGAAACTGGTCGCCGTTTAGGTGACCGTGTCATGGATCGCCTCTATGATATTCGCAGCAAACGATCTTTCGAAACCTGTTTCTCGCCATTTTAATTCCTCTCATCTATTTTTAATTTTGTCGCTTTCGGCTTATCTCGCATCAACGGCGGCAACGATTGTCGCAAAACTAAAGAAATGCAACTTATTCACACTTTAGGCGCTTGAAATCCACGGGATAAATGAACACTTTGTATTTGATTAGATTCTTGTCATTCCTGGCCCTTTTGTCTTTTCGTTTTTTTGTCTTTTTAACTTCTTGTCTTTTTTCATATATTTGTTTTTTCCTCACACATTTCTATCCCTTTATTTCCTTTTGTTCTCATTGCGTAATCGTTCTTTACATTACTATATAACCACCTCTCTACTTATCTCCCACACACTCCACTC
>JAOCPT020692771.1:0-16687 GCA_026546935.2 Palythoa grandiflora
TGGTATTGATGTAATAGGTTGATTTAGAAGCAAGCCTGGTATTGTATGAGTGTACAGATGCAACTGTTTGAAAAAAATTTTCAAAAGAAGAGGGCAGAAGATTGTAGTAATAATGATACATCAGGAGTGCATTGTGTAGGGTAACAAGATCAGTTAATTTAAGGATCTCTAATTCCTTAAAAAGAGGTTCAGAGTGTTCATCTGGCTTTGAAAACGTTACAGTACGTATAGCTCTCTTTTGAAGAGTTATTAAGGGTTTAAGAGTGGTACTATAAGTATTTCCCCAAATTAATAGACCATAGGTGAGGAAGGGGTAGATAATTGAATAATATAATTGATGTAAAATGTTCCTATTTACATAATATCTAATTTTAGATAGTACTCCAATACCTCTTGAAACCTTCTTGCTCAATTCGTGTAAGTGTGGCTTCCAGTTCAAATTGGAATCAAAAATGAGTCCTAAATATTTAACTTGATTATCAGATTTCACAGACACGTTGGAGATACTAAGATTCAACTTATGAGCTATTCTTCTTTGTGGAGAATGAAATATCACAAAGCTGGTGTTTTCAATGTTCAGAGACAATTTGTTGGCATATTACGATACGATACTAGTCGTCCCTGACCTGCCTGTGCCAATGTCAGTTACTGTTTCTAAACGGAAATACCGTACTTTCGGGTATATTCTATCGATTCGGTACTAGTCGTCCCTGACCCGCCTGTGCTAATGGTAATGATTGTTTCCAAACGGAAATATCGTACTCTCGGGCATATTCTATCGATATGGTACTAGTTGTCCCTGACCTGCCTGTGCCAATGCCAATGACTGTTTCTAAACGGAAATACCGTACTCCCGGGCACTGATATTCTATCGATACGGTACTAGCCATCCCTGACCTGCCTGTGCCAATGCCAATGACTGTTTCAAAACGGAAATACCGTACTTTCGAGCACTGATATTCTATCGACCTTTGATATAAGAATATTTTAAGAATGTTTTCAGCCCTCGATAGGCAAAAAAATAAGAAAACCCAACCTGGATCTGTAAAACAATATTCTTACAAAAAGAGAGTGTCGCATATTGCCGACATACATCCGCTGTGTTGTTGAACATTTATCTGCATTATGCATGCTATTCTCACCGTTCTTTGCGATCATTTTTGCATACCATTTTGTCGTTTTTTAGTTTCGATTTCCTGCTGCAGCTGTTCATTGCGCACTTTCGAAGGGAATAAATAAACCGTAATGAAGACACCGTTTTGTTTCTGAAGTTAAAAACAAACAAAAACCAGTTTAAAGTTGGCGTGCGGAAGTTGATTTCAGTCATTAACTAAGGAAGTTTTTCCGCTATGACAAGAAATAAAGTTTTAATGAAGGTAGAATTAAAACAGGGCGGTAGTAAAATTTTGATTTTTGCCAATTAAAACAGAGGAAGTTTGTATCAAATAGTTTTCTGGTTATTGCGATCACGCTAAGAGCAATCAACTTCCTCTTTTGCTAAGATATCCGTTAAAACTTAAAGAAATAAAAACACAGCCTTAATATGATGAAAATTGCTAAACGATTTACAAAAGAATTTTCAAGCTTGCACTCATGAGGGAAAAATGCTATAAATGGAATTAAAAGTTTGTCGTCGGATTCGAAGGCTTAGGTAATCGTACTTAACGGTCATTTATGGCTGCATTTGTACTTTGAAAACATTCATCCCAAATGTCAATTCCATAACCTGTACAAAAGTACAAACTGAAAGATACCGGTTTAACTAATAGTGAGAAAAGATCCAAAAATAGTTCACTTCCTCTCCCCACTGCCCCCCTCCCCTCCCTTGACGTTTTGTGTTTTTATTCCAAGTTGGAATTCCGTGTATTATTTGTCTAGTTTAACATCCGTGTGTCGTGTACACCCGCATGCACTTCAAAGTGGCCCCCGCGCAACATGGCCTGTGCAACACAATCTGCCATTGAATTGAATGTCTTAGTGACTGCGCATTTGGCACGATGCGAAACTTCACCTCAGTTGGTGCTGACGCAATAAATTCAATATAGCAAATGAACACTTTGATATGCATTTGCATCGAATCGATCGCCGTATATGGAGGTTGACAGGTTTTAGATTCTAATATTAACAAGCTTTGAGATTTTATCTGTTCATTCAGGGTCTGGTGTGATAGAGTTATGCTTTCGTGAAGGTTCAGAATTGAAGGACGTTTCCAGCGCAAGTTTTTATTACAGTCTGTAGCGCATGGTAGGGTAATTTCATTCATTCATTATTTGTTTATTTATTTATCTATTTTATGGGAATGCTTATTATTACAGGATAGTTTTGAGTAAGGGCGAAAAGGTTACACTCTGGTACAGATCTGCTATTCACTTTGGCTGATTTTAGCACATTTTAAACATTAAAATGCATTCGTGATGTTAAAAATTGAATAAATGAAGGAAACTGATAGCGTGCATCCCACACTTTTAATGTATTTAATACTTATCAGTAATTGCGTTCACTCCGGATGAATTTTACCGGGAGAAGACATGCTGTTAGAAAACTTGAAGTTTGGGAAATTAATTCTTTTTTAACTTGTGCGCTATATGAAAAAATTAATACTGAAGACTCAAAAATACTTTAAAAGCGATTATAAT
Organism: Palythoa grandiflora; assembly: GCA_026546935.2. Lineage (NCBI taxonomy): Eukaryota > Metazoa > Cnidaria > Anthozoa > Zoantharia > Sphenopidae > Palythoa > Palythoa grandiflora. The sequence goes on from JAOCPT020692771.1 coordinate 2,637, forward strand.
TAAGTTGTAAAAAAAACGAAAAATATTTGCTCCGAAAGTTTTCTCGTGATCAACTCATTGATCTATGTTTAGGAAGTTAAATATTGTAAACCATCGTGTACTGTTTAAATTAATAACAAAAAACGTATTAGTTTTGCTGTTGCAATTGGCTGTGTTCATTTTAGTAAAAGTTTAGGTTATTTCTTCCAAATCTAAGTAACCTCGGATGAAGCAATGATCATTCGTTCGAATCGAGAATTTTCATATTTCCAACTCCAACAACTTCGACGTCACGTTTTTCAGCATCAAAGTCCGAAATAACGCACATGATCAAGCCGTGTCTGTGCCTAGCTACATATGAAGCAGTACCGTCGTTATCGATAATCTGTTAGTGACGTGTAACTTTTTTTAATAAATTTTGCAACTTCCGACGTTTGGAACCTTTGTCATTTTTTTTGTCCACTGACCGTCCCACCTTTGGTAGAATTATTTGGTAGAATTATTGGGGGTAACATAACTCTAAAGAATATTGGGAGAATTTCCAAATAAGACTAACTGATCGTTCGCTAATTATCGTTTGCTCTTAGTTCTGGAAACTTTCAATAAAACAGTTTGGGTTAAGTAAAGCGGCAAATTATTTTACAACTACTTCCGTTTTTCAAAGGATTGAATTGTCTGTTTACGTCTATGTTTTATGGTTGCCTTGGAAACCTTTTTGGTTTTTAAAAATGTGTTGAAGTTTGCAGGATGGAGTCTCAAGCGTCAACAGATGAAATATCGACAATATGCATTTACAATATGTTGCCTCGCCGTAATTGGAGCGATCTCATGAACTCTTGTCAAGAGTGGTGTTACTCTATGCTGATTGTTTGCTTTTATCAGTTCTTTTGAGCATTCCTTTTGTTGTCAGTGAAAATAAATTAAAATTTTGCAGCAGTTCTCTGCTATCTCTGGTATTTTGCAAAGAAATGAACGTAACATTTCATTGCAAATTAAGGCATTTTTAAAACGAACGAAGGGCATGTTTTTTTTATTTCGGTAAACGGCCTGCATTTTAACATCTCTTTACCGGCAATCAAAGATATAACAAATTGTACTCATAACAGGTCTGGCAAACTTTTTTGTAGTTGTAAAACTGGTCAGTGTGTTTTTTGATTATCATAGTTGTACGAAACTCTAGAAATGTTTAAATATACTAGGTAAAATGTGGCATAGAATAATATTTTTATGAATGTCATTTTATGGAATTAAGAGAAGAGGCGAGTACTGTATGAGGTTCAAGTTCGACGTGGAACATCTTATTTCCTTTTTTAACAGCACTTGCATAATATTTCAACCCCCATATTTTACGCTACTATCTTAGCAAAATCATTTTTGACTTTTTTGCAACAGCTCTTAGATATTTTATCACAGTTAAAAAAAAATCGTTAATTGCCTCCTCGGGCTTTATCTGCATTATAGCTTACCTTTTTAGTCTGGCTGTCGGTTAAGTTTGTGTTTTAAATTATGAAAAGGGACATTGATTATCCTTTATAGCATCTTTTTGGGAATACAAAATTCGAATTAATTGGAAATTTCGTTAAAGAAATTCAGATCTGAAGGATTCAACTGTTGTGTTTATTAAACCGGCGCCAAAAAATTGCATAGGCGCTTGGACTCTAATAGGTTAAACACGCCGATTACTTAAATGTTTCAGCCAGTTTAATAGTGATATTAAGCTTGCATTTTCGGAATAGCTAGCTCATTCCTAAATATTTTAGTTGCATAGACTTGTAAATTTTAAAATGATAGATTTTATAAACTAAAGGCTTTTTTTCCTAAAAGAAAAGCACCGTCAGTCAAGACCTAAACTGTATGGCAATTTAACACATTTTCTGTGGCACGATATGTCACTTACTCAGTTACTGAGTGCTTGACAAGACAACATGATGGCTTAAATAATTCTAAAGTTATGGTTGTATGTGTACAAATTTTATATAAACCAAACTTACTGAAGCAGAAAAATAGTCTACACTTTTATAAAATTCGAAGAAAATGTTTGGAAATATAAAAACAAGCTGGAATTAAAGTATATGGAAAATGTCTGACAAATTGAGAAAATTTCTGGAGAAAGTCTGCCTTTAATCGCACGAATGCCAAAAAACACCCATTGGATCTTACTAAATAATATTTATATTGAAAAAACAATTTGAAAAAAAGATTTAGGGCTGAAGTTGCCAAAAGATTGAAAACAGTGATCGAGCCTAAAATGCATGTGTGTAGTCTTTCAGAGAAGTGAGAATCGCTGTAAAGCAGCATTTAAGCAACACCTGCGATGCCTAATGAGTGAAGGCTTCAAATATTCCTAATCTATTTGAAAAAAGCTATTGTCCAAGTGTGTTTTTCTTGTTAACCAAACATCGCTTTTCTCCAACGGCAGCCTACTTATCAGTAAATTTTAAAACGAACCTCTCTTAGTGTCACCGTCAACTACGGTGCCATGTACGAAACTGAACAAAACTTGGAGTTTAGAGCAGATCATAATTTTACTCGTCCAACTGCCGGGGTTCCAACACTACAGACCTTTTAAAACAAAATTTTAAACAAATTTTCCTGAATCAAAGCTAGATCTCTAACCATTTCACAAAAACTGACTTTAAAAAATTGACAATGCTTCTCTTACGTGTGTTATGTTGTTCTAGTTTTGAAAATTACATGCGTGACAGTCGATATATGGAATTTAGCGTTCGCCGTATGTCTGGAGAATTATTGTCATTTCTTTGAGCGGTTCAAAATAATCCTAAGCACGATAAAACCTCGAGATTCTACTACGGAACACCAGTGCTATATGTCAGTATGGTTTCGGACATGATTTGATAATAAATAAAAAACATTTGAAATCGTTTTTGTAGTTCATGCAGTGCTGCTAAATTAAAGTTACAAGTTGCAATCAATTTTCTACCCAAAAAAGTTTTCTAGTTGTCGAGCTCCATTTTGAGCTTTTTCTATTAAAGATTGATCTTAAACTTTGGCCATTTTTTGTAATTTGGGCCTAGTTCTTGCAAATATACGTAATTGTAAAGGTGCGCATGCCGTCTGTGATATACCTAGGCTCTATAGCTAATCCGTATTTTAATCATTTACAGTTTTCTGCATATTTTCTATACAGTGTTAGTAGTTTAATAAGATTGCAATATACCTATCCTTGCTTTCCAATATTGTCTTTCTTTTGTTGCTTGTGTAGACGATCAATGAACACTTTCTTTTTTAGGACACGTCAATGTAATTAGTTACTTGTTCCTACCCGCTTTCTTTGAAGCAGCGGGTTTCATTTTTACGATTTAATATTCTGAAACAAACTTTTAATATCCCGAGTTTCAGTCTCTGCAAGATCAGTTTTACTGATCAATCGTCTGAATGTGTTCCGTTGCAACTGAAACCGTATTTATTGAACATTTTATTATATGATGTGACACAACATGCCCAAATTGGAGCTCAAGCAATTGAAAACAAATTTGTATAGCAGTGCCCATGGTCTATATTCATTACTCACTTTATATATAAAGCATTTGGGTACAAAGCAAAGCAAAGGAAAGGCTAATCGGTATTTGTCTATATTTCTGCCACTTCTGCAGAGGTCATACAGTAGCCTTCGGACTCTTTATCTGCCAGTAAAGAAGAAAGAGTAGAATTTCTCAAATTAGTAAATAGTAAAAACCGCCTGCTTCCTTTATTTAAAAAAAGTCTTGACGAGAAACATTTTTTTTTACTTTGCCTTATGTAACGGAGAAATTGTGGTCCTTGCCAGTGTTCGGTCATTTCACAGTTACTGTAATACATTTTAAACAAATACTGAAATACATTTTAATTTGTTTTATTCGAAAAGTTCTTTGGAGAAGAAAGTAGCAACTTATAAAAACTCAGTTCCAATGGTTTAAGTATTTGTACAAAGTAGTACAAATACACATGCAAACATTCCCCTCCGGAGTTGTCTATGACAACAAAACAAGTACTTTTATTATGCTGTTCAGTTAAATTCGTTGACTCACTTTCAGATTTGTTAAAACTATAGTTTTATATGAACTGAAAACCACTTGTAAAAGAAGTTTAAGTTTGTCCGAGAAATTTTTACCAGTGGAATCATAATTTAGTGGTTGGGTATTCAAAGCTTTCAGAGAATTGATCGATTATGTCACGGTTTACGAGTATTAGATCATTGGTTTTGTGTTGTTTCAGCTATGCTGAATTTCGTTTTCAGCCTTCCGTAATATCTTTGTTTCCTTGCGGAAAACCGAGAGAACGTTTTTTTACCAAACTTTGTAAGTGTTGTACTCCTAATTAAGATGATTCTTTTTTCGAATTTTTTTTTTGAGATGGAATTAACAACATGTTTACATTTCAAGGACTTATAATATATTCAACTTACCAACAACGTTCCTCAGAGTTGCTCTCCCTGAGTTGCTTCCACAAGCCCGGTTATGCTAAATTTCCTTTGATCTTATAGTTTTCCCGCACGAGTTCAAAGCAGAAATAGACTGTTTCTGGACTAACTGAACATTTGCACGATGATAACGCATATTGTATTGACAATTATCAGCCGTTGGGCTAACTATAAAACTCGGTCGTCGTAAAACTTTAGTTTATGTATTGAAATAATACACAGCGAGACTCTTTTTTTGCACTTTAAGACTGCAGAAATTATTTGATTATGTTTTGGGAAATCAGCAGGTTGCGTGTTTTGGGACAGATCTCACTAGAAGAGTTTAAATGTTTACTCTTGGGTATTGGATGGACGCCAACATTGTCCTAATGTTTATAGCATGGCACGCGAATTTTGCTCCGCTCGCGGCTGAGCAAGCAGGAGCGCGAAGCATTCTGGAATATCAGGACAGGAACAGGGACTTAAAACATACTAAGCTGCTTGTGTACTTTTTCTATACAGTGAAAGACCTTTGTCTAGAGTCCTATAGTGAATTTACAAACTACGTTCATAAAGTTGTTCATCAATCATATTTCACTGTTTATCTCTCGAGGGCTGGGTCAGAAATTCAAAGGTTAAATATCTTAAAGACAACTTCAAGCCGTCAAAAGAATACTCAACGAGTATCAGAAAAAATACGAGAACTTCCGTTCGGTATCACTTTATTTCTATGATTTTATGTTTTCGAGATTGTTTACATATATTTTGTTTTTGATTCGGCAAACTTCCTCTTCAAGCAATGCAAATTACTGTGAACAAACAGAACATATCTTGTTTACCAATCTAAATTCCCTTGCACCAAATTGCAAAAAATAATAATTAATACGGAATAAAAATTTGTTTAGCAACTACGAGTTATGTTGCAAAGGTGAAAAGGAATGAGCTTGCACAGTAATCGGAAAGATAATACGCGCGAAATTAATGCTGCTTTTTACTAGTTTTTAAATAAAGTTTCTTGTCGAAATAAAGTCAAATTAGATATAAAATTCTTGCATGTGTAGTAATTAGGAGCAGAAACTATACAAAACACATTGAACAGACGCTGTTATAAGAAAGCTTATGTAGCGGCAAACGTAAACTTTACGTTTTTGGTGCGACTTAACGTGTTCGTAGTATTTCGTGATGATTTGTTGATGATAATGCGAAAATAAATTCTCGGTGACAAGCGATTAAAAGGAATTTTTTCAATAATTTTGTGAATTCGCGTGGAACGATGTCGTTGTTTGTGCATATGGCTACCCTCGTGTTTGTGGTGTGTCGAGGACTCATCCTCCGTATTTCGATCTGCCTACACGTAAGGATATCATTTAGGGAAACGCGTAGTCAGTTATAGCTTTTTAGCGAGGGAGAGAACATCCCTGACTATCTTGTGGGTGGTTCATCCGTGTCGTTTGACAAGTAAACAAACACTACTACATACCAGTGTTGGTACTCATCTCATAGTATTGATTTGAAGCAATTTATGATGCAAAAATCGAGTTAGAACGATGTCTCTGACAAGGGGTTTCCCCCGCTTACACTTCCTCAAAACTGACAGATACATGGATCAACATCCTTCCTGCGTTTTGTTGTCAATTCCGCTTGGCAGCCATTCATCGCCCTACGCTTTTCCCAGGGCTGGAAATGATTGAAAACAACCAAAATAACACCACGAAAAATATAGTTGATTTCATTTCCGGTTATCTGCCATGTCTGTCAATGCGCCGGCGCGCTCAAAGGAAAGAGGGTGGTCTTAAAATCGCTCAGCCTCCCCACGCGTGGAACCAATGACAATAGATCAGCTATCGTCCAATCAGCGAGATTCTTTTAAGTTGTATTAGTCAATTAGCCATGATCATAAGTTTGCCAGTGACTTGTATTCGACTTCAAGACAACAACACTGCATCACTGAGGGTCTCCTAAATGCGAATAATTTTTACCACTCGAAGACAGCCGTTGGCAGAAATAGTACAAGTCATTAGCCCACCCACGCTATTTACCGGGGATTTAGCCAAAATCCTGTAAACACCGGTAGCTATATAAAAGTTAGGCAACTACAGGAACAAGGCTTTACGCACCTGGAAGCATTGCTGTAAGTTAATTCCTGAGTGCTCGCTCGGTTCGTGAATCAAGACGGAAAAAATAGGACATGAGCGAGTCCGGATTGAATGCGCATCCGCCACAAAATATTCTCACCCCAGAAAATTCTGAAAATGCTGCTGATCAAAGCCAAGAAACTGTTCCACAACAAGTGTGCGAAACTTCAGAAAATCACGAATCAGCGATTGTGACACCTGAAAAACGAAAGAGGGGTCGACCGAGGAAAAACCCCATCGAGGTACGAAATTGTAAGTTTGATGTAAATGTGGTCAACAGCGTGAATGAAATGACTACATTATGCGATATTAGCGGTTGTACGTTTTCTAACTTCATTATGATTAAAAAGAACGTTTGGTCATGGTGGAGCGCGCATTGAGGTCATATGACTAGCAACCTAATTTTAGAGCATGAACGGCCGTAACTTTGCTATTACTTTGCAGAAATCTCTGCCGGATGGTGCTCCAGTCATCAAGAGACCCAGAGGACGACCAAAAGGTTCTAAGAACAAGAATCCCAAGGTAAAAAAGTGCTTGTTTTCCAATTTGCTCTATTACGAATGGACAACTTTATCGTCTCTGTCGATTGTGTAGCGTGCAACTATTGTTTTATTCTAATGGAAAGGCGCGCTGTGCATTAATCGATTTTGATTCAGATTTTTCACTTGACTGCCAACCGCAATTTGCCGCTTAACTTTGCACATCAGGCGCTCGTCTCTAATAGTTTTAGTTAAGGTCAATGTGGGTTGCGGTTTAGCTCTGAGCTTTTGTCAACTTTCGGCAAAAACTGATAAGTATTTTCAGTTGGTTTGAGCATACCCCGGTTTTACACCTCAACGAACTTTTTGTTCAGCTCGAATAATTGAAAGAACGCCCATTGTAAACTTTGTTTACATCAATTCGCATAAATTTAAACAAAGCGTGTTTTACTTTGAAACTCGCTCGTGAGGTTTTTGTCAATTGTATCTGGGTTTTTCAGCTAGTTGCGAAATTCCTATGTTATTTTTGTAACTTGTATTGCACATTTATCACTGAAATACAGCGCTTCCGGTATTTTTATGTAATACTTAGTAAGTTCTGGAGCACACGTCATTTGGTAAATGCCGGTCGTTTTTCTGTGACCTCCGCCTAAAGTCACGTGCATTTTTTCCACACTTGCGCAGTTGGCAAAAAATAACACACGTGTTGTTTTTCGCGCGTAAATCTTCCTTGTTGTAAGAAAACATGGCGACTACAACAAAGAAACCCACGTGGTTTTGTATTGTAACTTACAAATAAATTTACGTGTTCTTAATGTGGACAACGGTTAGAATAGGATAACAGAAAGCGCCTCGTAGTTACTAAAGGAAAATAGATTCAGATATTGCAATCAACTCAAGAGGTTTTCATAACTTTGCGCTAAAATTAGATTAAAATGGCGCTTTGAGTGCGATCAGCTGTAAAATCGGCCACGAAAAAAGAAAACATTTTAACTTTTTGTTCAACAGTTTATATTTATCGCTTAATAGCTTATTGTTGACTGAGGTGTTTCTGAGATGGTTATTCAATTTTGGTGTCTGTTTTATTAATGTCTTCGTTTTCGCTAGGTCGTAGCAAAATTAGACCACAGAGGACGGATGGATACCAGCCAAAATCAGTCAATGTTAACTTTAAAACAAAGAAATAGACCGCCCATGTTTTTGTTGGTGTGTTTGAAAGCAATTTAATGAGTTTCGATTGTAATGGACTTTTGGAAATAAATTGTGACAGTTCGACAGCGAAGCACATCAAAAGCACGTGCTTTGGAAGCTTGCGTGGGCAACTATTCCTACATAGTTATAAGTATGTTTATTGAAAATGAGAAAATAGCGCCACTTTAGCTGTTCTTGTAATGAAAAACTTCATCCGAATGCGCTAAGCCTTGTTTTCGCTATTTATTGAAAACATTCACATGAAAATAAAACCAAAATTTCTCGCGAAATGGGATTGTTGTGAAATATTTTAAAATATATCTGCTATTCGTTCTTCATTTTTTTTTGTCTTGATTATTTTTTCGCGTTCGGGCTTGTTACAGAGTGTGTGGTTGCCGGTGGGATTCAGTATAGAGTGTTACTGATCGTGTGTAGGATTAATAGATTGGTACAGTGGAATAATCGGATATTTAATATCTATATGTATTTAGCAGGTGGCAGTGTGCATTGGTCTTACCTTTATATTGAATTTCTGCAGGTCAATCATCACAGAAAATAATAGTTCAGGTGTTTCATAGTTGCACAAACTGTGGTTTTGTCTGCTTAATCGAAGCAATTTTTTACTATTGACCGCGCGCTGTAAGTTTGTCGCAGCCATAGTGTGAAAGCTCTCGGAACCAAAGCGTGATCAGTGATGAGCTCGTTGTTCTTTATCCTTTTTGTAGCCAATCTTCTTGAGATTCAAAACTTCCGAATTTGTTAGAACAACGAACATTCACTAAGTCTTCTCTTCAAGACAAACAATACGGGTTTCCTCAGCTGGTTCATAAGTTAGATGGAGCAACAGTATTTATTAGAATCATTCCATCTGTTCAGGACAAACAAAATGAGTTGTCGCTTGATAGGGTTGTATCCATCTATCTACTGATTCAAAATTTTATCTTTAGAATATTCTTGGTTTATGCATGACAATATGACGTCCGTTTTTGGTTTAATAAAGGTTACAATTTTGTTATTAAACTAATTATAGCAATATGTAAGGTATATAATATTGATGATAGATTTGACTCTCTAGTTTTCCGTTCACCACTTAGGAAGAAAGTTTTACTTTGGAAGAGCAGAAGGACGCTTATTTTTAAACACTGTCAGTATAAACAATAATTCTCGGGACCTTAATAAATCTAGCTACGGCTTGTTTTATAGGTTGTGTGTAACTTTTGTACAACCTTTTGAACTTCATTGCATTCATAAAGTTTTTTCTTATAAAATTAGAAAAAAAACATGCATTAAGAAATTCACATTAGGATTTATTTCATAAAAGAGGTGTCTATCTATAGTTCTTGCCCGTAAATCGTTAATCGATTATAGAATCCAGTTTCATTCATTGGACAGAGATTTATCATTTGCTCGGGAAAGTAGTGAATTAGATTTGAAGGAGTTATACAAATGCGAAGTAATTCGATTTCGTTTCAGTTTTATTCTATAAAGCTGGTTGTCAAGCTAGCACATGTGAGTGAATGGTGTTTAAATCCATTAACAATCTTTTGGAAATATTCCAATTATACTTTGCCATAGAATTTCTTTGAAACAATCGATAATGTGGCCCAATATTATTGACCAAAGCTTTTTAATTCCATATAAGTTATGTTCATTGCTATAACTTCCCATTTTCCCCAAGGTGAAAGCATTGTACAGTACTCAGCGCTCAATAAACCGATAGCGTGCTTCTAAAAATATTCGTAGCTTATGTATACTGTAAGATTTTAAAATGTCATGCTTTATCAGTTTATGGAATGAAATATCATTTGCATGTCATGTGTGGTGTGCATGATCTTGGCGCTTTCATCTAGCGGTATAGAATAGCTATATCACCAGACATAAATGAAATCCCATAACGAAGTTAACTTTTGTTTACAAAGGATTTAAATGGACCGGAGCAAATTTTATGCATTTAGAGGAACAAAAATAGTCTGGTTCTTTTTGTTTCGCGATAATGAAGAAAGACAGGTTAAGATTCATGAAGGCGTGCTGGGTTTTGTTATCCAAAAATTTCATTTTGTTAGCTCTACAACAGCAGCTGCTTTTGAATAAAAAAGTAAGAATAAAAGCACAAAGTAAAAGATACTTTGATATTTGAAGTGTTATTTTGATAAAGTCACGAGATAATTGCATTCTGAATCCTCCCTTGTAAAAGGGCATTTTTTTCTGTTTTGAAAAAACGGTAAATATTAAATATGTTTTACTGTTAAGGTTTATCATACGTATTTGAAAAACGAAATTGATTCATTTTTTTGTGACTTGCATATTTCGTCAACTATTAAACCCGTGTTTTAATCTATGTTTTCAGGTTTTGTGGTTATTCACTCATTTGAGAGAGTGCGGGTCCTTGTTGTTTGATGTCGGTTTTACTGCCTTTCTTTCGTTCGCGGCGAGCGAAAGCAAAAAAAGCGAGGATCGATGTTAAACTTCAGGTTTAACTACAGAGACGACGGAAGTAATGGTATATCCTGAATCACTGAGATCTGGCACTTAAAACCCACAAAATCAATATCTTATATCACTAAACCGTGTTCACAAACTTGTGATTAATATGAATTATAACGACTTAGGTGTTGATCCGAACGGCTGTAGAACGCAAACTACAAAGAAATTGATGTTGTTATCTTGCTCGTCCAAAACTTGATTTGTGTTCATTATACCTCTTGGCCACCAGTAATTTCTGTTTACAATTAATTGTTAAGTCTTTGTACGGATATGTAGACGTTTTGTAGTATTGAGTTAGTTTTTCAAGTTTTGCTTCTATTTTCCGCAATTATGGAAAAGTGGCCAAGTGCGGTTCATTTGGAAACAGGCAGCTTAGCGATTATAATATGAAACTCAACAAAAGCTCAGCAAGACATGCTACTGCAGTGTATCTGCCAATCTTAAAATTTTGCATTGCACACACTAAGAGCGAGTCTCTTTTGTAAAACCTAAATTCGGGATTGTCAATTCTAAATTGTATTGATTTCCGCAACAATTGGAACGTAAAATCCAAATCCAGGTGTTACAAAACTTAAACATTTGTTTTACTGGTCAGCGGCGTGATTAGTGCGGGAAAACCAAATCAAAATCGAGGCAAAACAAAAATCATGGCCAATTTAGATTTGTGAATGGATCGCAAAAAATCTCAATCCAAAATGCTGATTTGATCTAAAAATCAAACATCGAGGGTGAATTGTTTGGGATGCAATCCAATACTTTGTTTTAGATGAAAGTGACCAATAGAACGCAAAATCAAGGTTTGAACTTACCAAAGCAACGCACTACAAGAACTAAAGTCGAAGTTTGGAATATCACTAGAGAATGAAAATAAAAGGAATCGGCTCGTCTTTAAAAAGAAGGAAAAGAAAGAAAGAGTCGCAAGTCATCACGTTCTCAAAGTACAAAAGCAGCACAGCTGAACATTGTCGGAGCAAAAGAACACAAAGGCCTCAGGTTGTGCTATACGGGCCATGTGTGAGCTCGGAGAAGAACGACGACGAGGTAGGAAAGCCAGAGAAACTGGAAAAATCTCTCGGAGACACATTGAGATTGACAAACGTCGGCCCACGTGCAAGGCCCAGGATTCCATCCAGGTTGTAGAGGTAATAGGCACGAGTAATTATCGTCACACCACCCTGCCGGAATATTAATCTGATTTATATTGTTTTTATGTGCCCCTTTTTTGTGTCGCTATTACGCCGTTCTTCATGAACAACTACAAAATTGCCCCAGATTTCGAAAGAATCCCAGTTCTTGGAATCCAGAATCCAGACTGCTGAAACCCACTCTGCATGTTGGTAGAATACGGACTCCAGTCAAAGAACTTCGAAATCTGCTCACTAATGTCCACAATCCAGTAAATGGAACTCAGAAACTAGTAAAAGAAATCTAAAATCCAGGCAACAGAATCCAAATCTGTAAAGGGAATTAATTTGGAAATCAGTCAACGAATGGAGAATCCTGTAAAAAAATTCCAGAAACCAGCTAGGGGTATCTGGAATCCAGTCATGCGAATTCAGAATCCTGTCAAAAATTCCAAAAACTAGTTAAGAAAATCTGAAATTCAGTATACGAAATGGAGACTTCTGTCAAGGTAATCTGGAATGAAACCATTTATGGAAATCTGAAATGAAACCGGTAATGGAAATCTGAAATAAAACCGGTAATGGAAATCTGAAATCCAGTCAGCGAAATGGAGACTCTTGTCAAGGTAATCTGTGATGAAACCAGTCACGGAAAACTGGAATGAAACCAGTTAAGAAAATCTGAAATCCAGTCAACGTAATGGAGACTCTTGTCAAGGTAAACCAGTTATGGAATCTGAAACTCAGTCAACTGAATTGGAGACTCCTGTCAACAAATCTCGAACGAAACCAGTTATGGAAATCTGCAATCTAGGCAACGAAATGGAGACTCCTATCAAGGGAATCTGGAATAAAACCACTTATGGAAACTGAAATCCAGTCAAGGTAATGGAGACTCTTGTCAAGGTAAACTGGAATCAAACCAGTTATGGAAATTTGCCATTCAGACAACGGAATGGAGACTTACTTTCAAGGAAATCTGAAATTAAACCAGTTATCGAAGTCCGCAATTCAGTAGACGAAGTTAAGACTCTTGTCAAGGAAATCCGAACTTAAACCAGTTATTGAAATTTGCAATCTAATCAACGAAATAGAGACTTCTGTCTAGGAAATTTTAAATTTTAACAGTTTTTGAAATATTAAATTTAGTCAAACGAATGGAGACTTCGTCAAGGAAATCTGGAATTAAACCACGAAAATTTGCAATTAAGTCAACGAAATGGGGACTCTTGTCAAAGAAATTTAGAATCAAACCAGTTACGCAAACCTGAAACCCAATCAACGAAAATTTGGAATCCCCTCAAGAAAATTAAAACTGTCAAGGGAACTTATAATAAAGCTAAAGAAGTCTTGTGAAGGGAATGCGAAAGCCTATAGCATTTTTTATTAGCACGCATGGAAGGATAAAAGAAAATCATCCTATCTCTTCTCGTCAGTTCTACCAACTAATACCTTGTCCTAAACTGCTAACAAAACTTACTTTGCATGAGTTCCAGATCCTGTCAGATTTTTATGCATCAGCCTTTCACTGTTTGCGATCCTTGTTAACTGACAAAAGGCCATTACTATCCTAAAAATTTTGATATTCTTGCAGTATGACATTTTTTTTATTTAGAAATGATTAACTGAAAAAAATATCTTGGTTTTGCAATCCTTGAGTTTTGAGTTTCCATTTCCTAGGAAAGGAATTGGTATGACCCATCAATTTGTTATTTAATGTCCTATCATTGTTCAAGTTGATATAAAGTGATGAGTAAAACAAAGATTTTCCTGCGAGAAACTCAAAAAGCTCCGCAGAACTTGAAACGTCCTGAATAAGTTAAAAAACTTTCTTCAAGTCAGAAGATCACAGTTAATAAACTGAAGATGATCAAGTAGATCGAAAACGTTATGTAATTTTAAACCTTTATTATAACGCAAAATTTTTAACCTTACAGATTATATTTTCAAGATCACAATTGTGTTTAAGGTTGCATTTTGTTTAGCTTGCGGTAATTAATGTTTTTTGTTTGGTTTTTCAGCCAAAACCTGTCGTAACTGGACCAAAACGACCACGAGGAAGACCACGAAAATGGGTAAGTTGTGGTTGTATCAGTCTTTCAATCCTTAAAATGCCGGTAAAATGAGTACCAGCTTCTGCTGGTGGCTAACCTGCGACCTATTTGTGTGCTGTATTGGGGGAGTCATTGACTCCCATCTGCTTATCACTACAGAAACTGGAGTTAAACACCGACACCTATGGGTCACGTAGGTTCGTAAA